>CAUYRH010117171.1:0-53533 GCA_963574655.1 Perodicticus potto | reverse complement strand
GGCTCGGCGCCTGTGGCTCAACAGGCTAAGGCACCAGCCACGTACACCTGAGCTGGCAGGTTCGAATCCAGCCCAGGCCCGCCAAACAACAATGACGGCTGCAACCAAAAAATGGCCGGGCGTTGTGGCGGGCGCCTGTAGTCCCAGCTACTTGGGAGGCAGAGGCAAGAGACCCGCTTGAGCCCAGGAATTGGAGGTTGCTGTGAGCTGTGATGCCACAGCACTCTATCCAGGGTGACAGCTTGAGAGTCTGTCTCAAAAAAGAAAAAGAAAAGAAATAGTCATCAAATCTTAGGCCGTATCATACAAG
Source organism: Perodicticus potto (assembly GCA_963574655.1). Lineage (NCBI taxonomy): Eukaryota > Metazoa > Chordata > Mammalia > Primates > Lorisidae > Perodicticus > Perodicticus potto. The sequence continues at coordinate 53,223 of CAUYRH010117171.1, read as the reverse complement.
ACCTTCAGAAAGAATCCAACTTCAACTGCTGTAAGCAGTGCTGTCATAGATCTTGCCTGGCTTAAATACCAGAATTTAAAGGAAGAATATTCTTAAAGGTACCCTCTAGTCATAGTATAATTCTGTCAGTATTCCAGGGGGAAAAAAATGCCAGAATTATTTATGTTTCCTACACTAAACAGTATCTGCCAGCAAGAAGCCTCAGACTTTTGTATTTGTTCACTTCTGTACACATCTGAGCTGCCGTTATGGTGCTGGGTATGTGTGTAAACTAAAGTGAGGCTGCTTTGATTTTTTTCTTCTTTCTATAAATGGAAATAGTGTTAGCTGCATTTCATTTTTCGAACCAAAAAGTAAAGATCATGGAAATAGAACATAAAGTAAACTTCGTCTCTGCACATTTTGGTTTACCGAAGACAGACCTACAATGAAAGTTCGCCCTCCATGCTCCCACCACACGGGTTCCACACAGCTGGAAGGTGGGGCTTCAGGGAGGACCTGAGTTTCCCGTCCCCACTTCTTAGTGACACCCCTTAAGCAGCAGTCATTGCTTTTAACTGGAGCATGGACTGTTGTTGAAAACAGCGGTTTCCGCGTGCCTTTGGCCACTGTAAAGGTGTCCCTAATGCTAAGGCTGAGGCCTCCCTGACTCTACTCCTCTGGGCCAGGGTCTTCGCAGTGTGAACTTGGTTTAATAAGAGACTCTCGCCAACTGGCCCTGTATGTGGAGACCGAAAAACAGACTGAAATGAAAGATCTGGAGAAAAACCTGGCTTTGAGCGCTTTCGGGGTGATGTCTAGGCCGGTCTGCCGCACTCCAGAAGGCTGCGGTCTGCTCTGCACCCAGATGCACACGCTCGTTAAGCACTTGCCACGGTTTGGGCACAATTGTCTCCTCAAAGAAAGTTTTATGTTTTCGGGAGTTTCAAAGAAAGAAGATTAAGCCATGTCAATGTCTTTATATGGCCCAGGAACTGCCCTGGAGCGGAAAAGAAAGAGACTTGCTTCCACAACCCAGCTCAGAGGCTCTCAGGGTATCACCTGCTCAGCTTCCGCGGGCTTTTCACCCTCAGAGAACGTGACGAGGGCAACTTGACAGCCCAGGAGCAGGGGGTGTTTCAGGCAGTAACCCCAAATGTGCTCAGATGTGCCCTGCAGATCACACAAACGGACTGCGAGAACAGCAGGAACTGGGTGGCGTCCGTGGCTCATCAGTAGGGCGCCGGCCCCATATACCAAAGGTGGGAGGTTCAAACCCAGCCTCAGCTGAACTGCAAAACAGAAAAATAGCCGTTGTGGTGGGCGCCTGTAGTCCTAGCTGCTCGGGAGGCTGAGGCAAGAGAATCACCTAAGCCACGGAGTTGGAGGTTGCTGTGAGCTGTGTGACGCCACGGCACTCTACTGAGGGCGATAAAGTGAGACTCTGTCTCTACAAAAAAAAAAAAAAAAAAGAACAGCAGCAACTCTGAAATGACTCTCTTTTGGAGTAATAAGAATGTGCTGGAAATGAGATTGCTTCCTTTTGTCATTGTTAGAATTTTAAATTAAAAATACTTTGTACGTTTAAGTCTCCACCGTGCTAAGTTAAGTTGTATGAGCTGAAGGGGCTGTAATGAGCCGTGGTGTTAGGAAGTATTTGCAGAAGGAAGGTTGGAGGTGAGGGGAAGCCCCAGTGGCATCCTCCCTCCCGCCAGATGGCTTTTCTTCTATTCACATCGAAATGTTCCTGCCCCACGCGAGACAACATAATGTACATGCTTGGCCAATTCTATTTCAAATGTTATTTTAGAAATGAAAGAACAAATGCATAAATGATCTCTGGGTCAAGGCCCTCTCCTTTGTGCCCCGGCGTCATTTTTAACCTTCCGTTTGTGTGTCTCCCCTCCCCCACCCCCACCCAGATACGGGTTGAGTTTGACACGGAGTATTTTCCATGAAGAAGTCGTGCTCGTCGGCTTCCTCCTCGGCTTGGGGCCCGAGGAGTCTGAAAATTGGAGTGTGCTTCTCACCAAGGGTGTGAAGTGGGAAGGGGGTTGCTATTATAGATCCTGAAAGGATCTTTTTGACTTCAGAAAATAGCCTGGCAAAGAAAAGCTTTTTCTGTGAATGCTCAGGGACTGCATTATGCCCCTCAGATGACAGGGGAGAGCACTTTGGATCAATATTCCCTAAGAGATGGCCGCCGGGCGAAGTGCAAGCAGAGGCCTCAATGGCAGGACTCCCTTCCCCCGACCTGCACAGCCTCCACCGCAGATCTCTCCCGAACAGTCTGAACCGGCGAGGGCTGCACGTTAATGGCATCATCTTCTCCTGTTAACGAATGTCACCCTAGTCTGTCTTCCTCATTGAAGGCTGATTAGGGGCCCTCTGGAAATGATAATTTCCACAGCGTCCTTCAGGGAGACCTGGCACCTTCACTCCAGGCACCAAGTGAACCTCTGGAGCTGTTGAGACCCAAAGGCAGCTAGAGATGGGAGCTTCTCTTAGTCAAGGAAGGGTTGGTTATTTCCCAATTATCAAGATTTGAATGAAATGGCCAGAGGACAGGTTTGGATGTTGCACCAGGTATTCTGTACTTTTTTCCTTCTAAAAATGATTCCCCCCCAATTTCAGTCTCATTCCCCTCCAGATTAATGCAAACACATATGAAGATGCAGGGTTTGCTTTTCTACAAAAATAGCACCATGTAATATACATTATTCTACGGCTTCCTTTTAAAACTTTACAATATGTCACGGCCACCCCTCCCTCTAATTTATTGTTTTTGGCAGTTGCATGTTATTCCTCGATACAGATGTATCTTCACTCGCTCAGCCATCTGTGGACATGGAGGTGGTTTCCAGTGTTTTTATAAGGAGCACAACCTTATAAACACCATCACACCGGTATCCTGACATACTGTTGTTTTACTTCCATAAGATAAAATCCCCCAAAATAAAATTGCAGAGCCGAGAGTATATGTAATCATCATGGACTGAATGTGTATGTCCCCCCAAAATCCACATGTTGAAGCTCTGCCCCCAGTGTGATGGTATTGGGAGGTCGAGGTAGAGGAGGTTGGGGGAGAGAGGCCACACGATGGGGTTAGTGCCCTGCGAAGAACACGGAGACCAGAGTCTGTCTCTCTGCCCTGTGGGGACACGGGAGAAGGCAGCCGTCTGGCAGCCAGGAAACAGCCCTCCCTGGAGAACCGACTCAGCCTGTGCCTTGATCTTAAACTTCCCAGGCTCCAGAACTGTGGGGAATAAATTCCTGTTGTTGAAACCACCCAGTCTGTGGTATTTTGTTACAGCAGCTCAAGAGATAGAAATGTTAGCCCTAACAGATTTTTGATCACCTCAGAATTCTGTAAAGCCAGTTTTGGAGTTATGTAACAAAATGAAGCTAAGATTCATATCTCTCCATACTTGCATAAGAGAACTTACTACGTTACTCCCCAGCTTGAGAAAAAGCGTGATTTCAGCCGTGATGAAATGAGGCCCTTGTTGACCAGAGAGAGTGAGGCCGCCATTCTGTTTGTCCTCCCTGTGTGCCCCATGATCATATTCTAAAGAATTTCTTGATTTTAAAGAAATTTCTGAAAATACTAACAAATGCATCAAAGTACACCATAAATTCACCTCTTATTAAAGATTGGGCCTGGGAATCAGATGGTACTGGCTTCAGATTCCAGCTGTGCGCTCACCACATGACCCTGAGCTCTGAGTCCCCGCCACCCTGACGCTTGTTTCCCCACCGGTGACGTAGGGTGGTAACGCTGACTATGGGAACCAGCCTCAGAGATGGCCCCAGTCGTCACCACCTCCTCCAGTCACTCCCTGGTATGGTCTTTCCCACACCAACACAACACACCGGAAGTGTCTTCCACCTTGGCCTCTTGGCTGGCTTGCTCTGGAAAAAGCCATTCTTTGAGGAAACTCCAGCAGTGCGATGGAGACCGTGCCAGGGACCCATCTCGGAAGCGGGTTCCCAGCCCCGTCAGCCCTTCACGTGTTGTCGCCCCAGCAGACAACTCACTGTGACTTCATGAGAGACCTCAGGTCGACACCACCCAGCCGGCTGCTGCTGGGTTCCTGACCCACAGACGGAACATAATGTCTGTGTTCAAAGTCTAAATTTGGCGGTCATTGATACGCAGGCATAATACTGTGACATTAACCTCATAATGGTTGCTTTGAAGGTGAGCTGAACACGGTGCTCAGAGGGCAGACACAGCAAACAGCACGGCCTGACGGCGGCTGGTCGGAAGTCCCACCTCTCGGGACCCAGACCACATCATTTCATGGACAGAATGCTGTGCCAGGGACCCAGAGAGCCAGGTCTCTGTATCCCTCAGAACAGGAGCCTGTGATGTCATGCAAGCCACCCACAAGTCACAGACGTGTTCTTCCTATGCAAACTGATGAATCACAATACTTTCCGTATAGGGTTAACACGAAGACCAAATGGAAAATTCATGTTTGGGCCCAGCGCGGTGGCTCATGCCTGTAATGCCAGCACTCTGGGAGGCTGAGGCAGGTGGATTGCTTGAGCTCAGGTGTTTGAGACCAGCCTGAGCAAGAGTGAGACCCTGTTCCTAAAAAACAGCCGGGCGTTGTGGGGGACCTGTCATCCCAGCCACTCAGGAGGCTGAGGCAAGAGGATGGCTGGAGCCCAAGAGTTTGAGGTTGCTGTGAGCTAAGATGCCACAGCGCTCTACTGAGGGCGATGAAGTGAGAATCTGTCTCAGAAAAAACAAACAAAAGGAAAACAAATTCATGCTCAAGCACCCTGAAAGCTGGCGAGCACCATAAAAATACCAGGTATATGGCAGTTGCCTCTTGCTGCATCACAGATCACTCCGAAGTCAGTGGCTTAAAGCGACAATACTCATTTTATTATAATGTCTCAGTTTTCGGGTGAGCAGACCCAGCTGGGGTGTCCTTGCCCAGTTCTCTAGGTGGGAGCTGAGGTCAGCTCGGGGTGGATGTGGCTGTTGGCCGAGATCCCACTATGTAGCTGGCCCCAGCGGTAATGCAGCCACTTCACGTGACTTCCCACAGCACCAGGTCTGAGATTCCCAACAGAGACTCAGGCAGAGGCTGCCGGGTCTTCTCAGACCTCGCCTCAGGGTCATGCGGTGTCCCTGCCACCGCACTTCCCTTGAGGAAGCAGCGCAACAGCCTGCATAGACTCCACCTCACGGGGGGAGCGTGTCAAAGACTTTGCAGAAATGTTTAAACCCGGCACCAGTGGCAGGGCTGATGTGTAATTTTTAAAATCAGTCTTCTCTCCCATCCGTGGATGGGTCAGATGGACGTCAAAAAGCCCAAAATACCAAGGATAATGAGAGTTCTCACCCACACTTGACCTGAATAACTCATTTAATCGGAACGACAGCCCTGGAAGCTACTGGGTTACTAACAGCCACCGCCACTTTACCAGCTGGAAGAGAGAAATCATTTATTAAAGGCTCTTGGCTACTTTGTGTTCAGGAGGGCCACGCAATCAGGCCCTGGGAGTAAAAGATGGAGAAAAACATTCAAATTACCCTGCCAGACGCAGAGGCCACTCGTCTCATGACGCTGGGCCATCACTAGTCACCCCAAGAGACCAAACGCCTCTCTGTGCCCCTGGCCAGCGCCCCGGTGCCACTTCCCTCATTGTGTCTCCTCTGGATCCATGTCGAGTAGGCGAGTTTGACTAGAGGTGAGACGCCTCTGACCCGAGCCGCGAGGCCAACTTCATCCTCACCGTCGGACCCTGACCTGAAGCCCAGCACACTGTCCTCTTACAGGAGGGTCTAACTGTAAGGGAGCTGGAGACCAAGTTTCCAGATTCTACTGGGAGGCAGGACTCACCAGATGGGAAACTATCGGAGCACAGGAAGAATGTTCAAATCACACTGCCTCCCTAGACTCAACCAGCGGGAGGTAGAACTCCTGAGTCTTCTGGGCCGGGGGGCACACACCCGGAATCCTAGCACTCTGGGAGGCCAAAGGGGCAGGATCACTTGAGATTAGGAGTTAGAGACCAGCCTGAGCAAGAGTGAGACCCCATGTCTACTAAAAATAGAAAAGGCTCGGCACCTGTAGCTCAAGCAGCTAAGGCGCCAACCACATAACACTGGAGCTGGTGGGTTCCAATCCAGCCCCGGCCCGGCAAACAGCAATGACAACTACAACCAAAATATAGCTGGGCGTTGTGGTGGGCGCCTGTAATCCACGGCAACAGCTTGAGACTCTGTCTCAAAAAAAATAATTAAAAAAAATAGAAATAGAAAAATTAGCTGGGCATGGTGGCAGGCACCTTTAGTCCCAGCTACCTGGGAGACTAAGGCAAGAGGATCACGTGAGCCCAGGAGTTTGAGGCTGAAGAGAGTTAGGCTGAAGTCATGGCACTCTAGCCTGGGCAGCAGAGTGAGGCTTTGTCTCAAAAAAAAAAAAACAAAAAAACCTTCCCAAATCAACCAATATCAAGTGCTGAAATTGAAGCAACAATAAAGAAAATTTCCAACAAAAAAAGTCCCAAACCAGATGGTTTCACATCGGAATTCTACCAGACTGTCAAAGAAGAACTTGTGCCTATATTCCAGACACTATTCTGCAACGTTGAGAAGGGAGGAACCCTCCAAACTCATTCAATGAAGCAAAAGCCAGGTGAGGACGTAAAAGGAAAAACTATAGACCAGTCTCTCTAATGAACATAGATGCAAAAGTTCTCAATAAAATCTGAGCAAACAAAAGAGTGTTCAGAAAGCATGTGGCAAGCAGAAAAAAGTGATAAATGTCTCCTGCAGGTCGATTTTCCTCTTTCCTCATTTTATCAATGAGAAAACAGCAGAGAGAGGATGCATGATTAAACTGTGTGTACGTGCACTAACTAATACTACTCGGCCACAAAAAAAGATGGAGACTGTGTCTCTGATGTTTACCTGGAAGGATTTGGAAAACATTCTCCTAGGTATCACAAGAATGGAAAATCAAGCCATCCCATATACTCAATAGTAAATTGAAACTAATAGATTAGTAACTCAGGTCCACATGAAAGAAAAATTAAATTCAAGAAGGAGAGAGGGAAAGAGGGGGTTCCATAAGTTCCTACCTAAGGTGCAATACACACCCATACGGCACCCTTCCTGGGGGAAGGACTCAAGTACAACTTGGATTTCATCTTACAAATGCAAAAACAATGTAACCTAATTGTATTATCCTCGTATTAATCCCAAAAAACAGAAAGAGAGAAGAGAGAGAGAGAAAGACCCCAAGGCCACACGGCTTTTAAATGGTGGGAACAAGATGGTAAAAGACACAGTCCAAACCCCCAGCCACAGCATGCTGGAGTGGGAGCTGGGTCCACGTGAGCGTGAGAACCCACCACTGTGGGTGAGGGAGGGAACGACCTGCTAGGATTATCAAAATCTATTCCTTGGAGGAGCCACCACATTGGACTCTCTTTGAGGCATACAAATAAACTTGCTGGCTCGGCACCTGTAGCCCAAGCAGCTAGGGCGCCAGCCACATACACCAGAGCTGGCGGGTTGGAATCTAGCCTGGGCCTGCCAAACAACAATGACAACCACGACCAAATAATAATAATAATAAACTTATTATTAGCACATTTTCTTAAATGTTACTAGATGGTGAGAATCTGAGTGGGGGATCGGGTTTGGCACATTTGCCAACCCTCCCCAATCCTTAGGCTGATGGTGGCGGGGATTTCCCAGGGCCCTGTGCTCAGGGATATTTCCTTCCCTCACTCATGCTGGTCACCATGGTTCCAGGGTGGCCTTTAACATGCTTGCAGGTGTCGTCGAATAGTAAGTGATTTCCACAGCCGTGTGCTTTTAGAACCAAATGGAGGGCAGAGAACTTGCAGGAAGGTGGCCATGAGAGCCAGCACTCAGTGACCTCCTCACCATTGCTTAGGGCATCCCCATTCACAAGGAATGAGTTTCTTTCTCTGCCTTGCAGTTGCATCTAAAGATGTTAAAGTAAGCAAAAAAATCTATGAATTTGGTACCACAAACATGCCACTGTGAGAGCCTTAGTTACAATCAGGGAGTGAGGAACTTAACTCATTTTCTCATGAGTACTGGTTATTTGTGTTTGCAGGTTGGATCATGTAGAAATAAGTTTTCGGTCCGTCGTGGTAGCTTATGCCTATAATCCCAGCACTTTGGGAGGCCAAGGCAGTCACTGGAGGCCAGGAGTTTGAGACCGGCATGGGCAAAAGAGATCCCTGTCTCTATAAGAAATTTAAAAATTAGCTGCATGTGCCTGTGGTCCCAGGAGGCTGAGGCAGAAGAATCATTTGAGCCCAGGAGTTGGAAGCTCACACCTGTGTACCGCAGCCTGGGTAACAGAGTAAGACCCTGTCAAAGGGAAGGGAAGAGAAGGGAAGGGAAGGGAGCAGGAGGAGAGAGTTTCTCCAATATAGAACACAGGAGATAACTTGAAATGATGATGTACTTAGCTCATCTCTCTCTCATCCAGGTGGGATTTTCACACTGTTATTTTGTCCAGAACACAGCTCTGCTGGTTCCATGATTTGGGATGAGAACCGAATGTGTTCTCAGGCTACCATATTGTACCCCGGGCTACGTTAGCCCCTTGACAAGAAGATGGAATCAAGCCCTTTGTGTATTTCACTATCCATTTGATTTCTCCTTCTTCGGAACCTGGTTTCTCTCTATGAACCAGTTTCCTTCTTGATCTTAACTAAATTTCCCTACTCACAAGCCATGTCGCCTCTTAGGGCCGTCCATTTCTTCATCTGTCACACAGGGACAATGATCAATACCACCTCGTAGAGTGACTGTGAGAACTCAGTGAGTAATTTATACGAAGGCTTCATTCAAGGCAAATAATATGAGCGTTAGCTGTTAGTATTATTACAAGGCCATCATTATTTGGGGTTAGTGGTCTTTGATTAAGGCTTCAAACCATTAGTTCTTCCAGGCCAAACTTAACTTTCCAGGCAACAACTGGGGGAGCTCAGTCTGGGACCAGGACCCCAAACTTTAAACCAGTGCACATTAAACACCAGTAAGCACACAAATTCCTCAGAGTGTCTTGTTAAAACGCAGATTAGACTCTGATTTAGTAGGTGCAAGGTGGGGCCTGTGATTCTGCCTTCCTCACCAGCTCCCAGGTGATACTCCTGCATCCACGGCCCAGGGTCCACATCATGTGCAGCAAGAAAGGATAGCACATCACCCACTGTTGTTGCTGTAACTAATACACTTGTGAGACGGGGTCAGAAACCCATTTCAGAACAAAATTGCTTGTAATGATTAGGGACTTCTAAACGGAGCAGAGGTCCCACTATTGGACACTGGCCTACAGTTCCCGAAATGCTCAAATGTTTGCATAATTAAAAGAAGTCAGCAGGTGCCCAGGAAGATGTTTATTGCTATTGAATTAACTCTATTTTTAAGCAAATCAGTGCTGAGTTAAAGTTATCTTCTGTCTTTAACTCAATTTTTACGCCAATGGTTGCCAAAAGTTCTTGAAATGTTGCATTGAACTATACAAAATTGTTGGTATGAAACTTCTTATTTTTGCTTATAAAGAGGGGTTTCTGAGTGGTGCCTGTGGCTCAGTGGGTAGGGCACCGGCCCCATATACCGAGGATGGCGGGTTCGAACCCAGTCCTGGCCAAACTGCAACAAAAAAAATAGCTGGGCGCTGTGGTGGGCACCTGTGATCCTGGCTTCTCGGGAGGCTGAGGCAGGAGAATCCCCTAAGCCCAGGAGTTGGAGGTTGCTGTGAGCCGTGACGCTACGGCACTCTACCAAGGGTAACAAAGTGAGACTCTGCCTCAAAAAAAAAAAAAGCGATTTCTTACGGTTCAACATAAAAGTTGTGATTCCATTTGATAAATAAAAATCATCACCATTGTGAGAAAACAACCCTGAAACCAGGAGACAAATTCCCTCTTCTGTTTATATTTGTGCTGATGAATTCACAGGTTGGGATTTGTGTGTATTACTTGAGGGTCCTTGTAACTGGCAGGACACCCATGAGCAGAATGAATAACTCTATCTCGGAGGCAGTTTCCTACTTCCAGAAAAACTAGTAAATTTTCTCATTTAAACAATTATGTTAAAAACCATGGTACCCGAGGCGGTGACACCTGAAAAGATAGAGGTACTAAATCTTGCAATTTTCAAGACTTAGTATGTGCTGAGTTGTTGAGTTAGTGACATTCAACACACAACTGAGCAAAGCATGGTTGTCATAAGGACCGAGTTTCCATCTAACCAAGGGCAGGACGTGGGAGAGCTGCAGCCGCCTGTCCCTGCACCATTTCATTGTCTACTGTGCTGTATAGTTGGCAAACTTTCCCTGGAAAGGGCCGGATGGTAAATATTTTAGGCTTTGTGGGCTGTGGAGTCTCTATCAAAATTACTAAACTTTGTAGCTATAGTATGAAAATAGCCATAGGCACTAAGTAAATGGGCATGGCTATGTTCCAATAAAACTTTATTCACAAAAACAGGCTCATGGCCGGATTTTGCCCATGGACCTGACTTTACCAACCCCTGGTCTATCCTTTTCTATTAGAGATGGTAGTGGCATTAATTCTGGAATCCCATTATAATCTTGGAATGTCTAAGATCATGGTTACTACTACAAATAAATCAAGGTACGTACAATGTGCACTTTTTATTTTAGTCCTTTTTAATCTGAATTACCAAATTTTGAAAACATGGCTTTCTTTGTGGTTCACAGAGCAAAAAGTCTCCTGATACAAATCCAAAATCTTAATCATATAACTGTTTTATTGAAATGACTTAAAATTGTAAATTGTGTTCGGCGATTTATTGAGATAGTCAAGTGAAAACCCTTAGGAAGGTGTTAAGGATAAGAATTCTGTTTTAAAAGATGCAAGGAAGATAGTCTATTTGAAGACATGAGGAAAAAACAACGTGTTCTTTGGCAGAGTAAAATATTTGAAGAAACCTAAGATGATTCTGTCCAAATTTGGGCACCCAGAGACTGTGGCTTGGTTCATCTCCCTCTGTCCCTGACAGGCCTGAATTTGATTATTTTCGTATACACTATTCCTATCTGCCCATCTCCTAATAACCACCTCTTTGTAGCGGTATTCTAGACCGGTTCACTCTATACTCTGGAGTAGACAGCAATAGAAAAGGCTCACTCTATACTCTGGAGTAGACAGCAATAGAAAAGGACTGCAATCAATTGATGTTACAGGCTTTAAATGGCAATAGCAGACGCGTGCATTCCAGCCTAAGTCCCTCATCCTTTTCTGTTCTTTGTGCTGGGAGGAAATTGTAGCCTAGTGTTTTTTCCTCCTGCAGAAAGAGCCCATCTCTGAAACCCCCTCCCATGCACTGACACCGTCTTTGTGTCCTATCAGATTTGACATACAACAGCTGCTTGGCTCGCTGGGCCCATCCTCTCACCATCAGGTGTGACTGTCACCTGGCTGTGGTGTTTGAGAAGGGAGCCTGGCATCAGGGCCCTGCTCCTGCACACAGAGACAAAGCAGATGCTGCGTTCCCATAAAAGGACTTCTTTGATGAGTGAAAGAAAAGAATAATGAATGCCGGTTGAAGTTTCCGGCGTTATTGTGAGGGCCTGGGTTCTGAGGAAGGGCAGGCAGGCTGGGCAAACTCATGTGCCAGCAGGCTGCTTACAAGCAGTGCTGACACCGCAAGGTGGGAATGTGACTGCTCAAAACCCCGGCTCTCCGTGATCACACCTTCCATGTGTCCTCCTGGCAGGAAACATCCTCTAAGTCCCGTCTCTATCTTGCGAATGTTTTAAGAAGAGTTTTCCCAGTAGTGTGGGTTTATGCGATGACCTAGCGGAAATAACGTCATTACTGATGCTTTATGTGGAAATGCCCCCGGGAAGACCGCACAGTGTAGAAAGTTCAAACACGGCGAACACGAATGTGGACATCCCACACCCTCTGCTCACCACGCCGCTGCCAGAAGGAAGCACAGTGTCTGGAATATTCTGCTTTCCAGAAGTGGCAGGGCAAGCACGCAAGTGTGTGGGAATCACGTGTTGCTAGTTAGGGGTTAAGAGAGGAAGGGGTGTGTATTTGGGTTGGTGAAAACACGTTAAGTGATGTCAAATCATATGCCCAAATACATACTATGATTCTGAGAAGCAAGTGAGTCCTCCCTAACTACCAAGACAGAGTTGTGAACGGTAAACTTGTAAGTCAAGTTGTTTCTTTCACCCAGCTATGAGAAATCAATTTTCTTCACTCCAAAGGTCCATCTGGCCACACCTCTCACTGGGCTCTATTGCTTTCAAATCCAGCATGGCCTACTGGTCTGTTGTAATTTTCCCCGCAGTTCCTTATAAGGAATGTAGCCCACGAAATAGGACTCATTTGTCTTCAGAAAATCCCCTTGTGGCTGGGAAGCTGCTTTGGTAACACCAAAACCTACAGCTGGGTGTTTGCGAAAGATGAGGGGATGCTGAAAAGTATTGTTCTGTTTCCTTAGCAACCACAGGAGGAGGCAGTAGTTCCCTAGTTATGCTGGAAAAAAAAAAAAGGTTTCCCTGTTCTTCAAAATCCCTGGGCAGGTGGGTGCCTCCGTCCTCTTTGCCCCTGTTCCGTTGGACCCAATGCACCTTACCTTGCTTGGGAACCTTGGCTGATGAAGCTGACTCGACAGCAGCCCATCGGAGGATGGGCTTCTGTTCTGGGCGCTGTTGAGCAACTCCTCATCCCAGGGAGGCTGAGTGGAGACTCATGGGCCTGCCCCCAGGTCTCCTGAAGCTGCAGAGCCAGAATTTTTCTTTGTGTTGCTGAGGAGCCTGCTAGAGACAATTGTCCTATCAGAACCCACGAGTAATGAGTGTGCTGGACTCACTTCTATGAGTACTGCTCATTTAATGCTGTAGGCTGGTAATAAAGAAACAGTAAGTTTCTTCAATGGATAAGGTAGGTGGTGCCTTGAAGGTGCGTTTGTTTTCTTTCTTATCTACATGGCATTTCCCAGCTATTACTTTCAGGTCATGTTGCTAAAATACCTTTCAGATGTTTCCATAATTTCAGGTTAGAATCTACGCATCTTTTGTCCCCAAATTGTGCCCCATACTTTGGTACTGTGTTGGCAACCAAAGGGAATCAAGACCCTTGTAAGTTGCTGTTCATCTGTTCCCTCACACAGGTGTGTTTTGCAACTTGTGGGCTTCAACAACTCATTTTCCTCCTCGAGCTTCTCAAAATTCCACAGCTTATACCTGAAACTACCAAACAAAACAGGTTTCTCCAGCCTGGCCATCAGAAAACTCTAGTCCTTACCATGTACAAGCTAACTGGGTGATTTGTTTTGCCCCATACACTAGGCTTTATGTGCCAGAAAATTTCTCTACAAGACACAAATGTTCCTTCTGCAAACAGATGGCAAATTTTGCTCAAAGTAAGCCCGCCACAGGCCAGTGGGTTTACAAATAATCCTAAATGCCAGGGACAGGTTCTCCCCTGTCTATGTGAAGAATGGGGGGCCATGAGGTCTCACTGCCTCTCCTCTCCATCTCAGGGATCCTCCCCAAAGTTCTCTCCAAGGTTCCCATATCCCCACAGGGACTCTGCCAGGGACATTATCTCTGGTTTACAGAGGAGTGATAGAGGTATATAGAAAGCCAAGTGACCCAACTTTTGAGAAAGCCCTGAGCTTGCCCCAAACCTTATTCCAGGCCTTTTGCAAGGCAGTTGGCATGTGAAGAAGTCCTGTAACGTCTCTGTTTGGTCGGGTTGTTGAGAGACTCTTCTGCTTTGTTTTTTGTGAAGACTCTGTGGCTGGCTGTAGAATTAAGTCCAGTGGGATGGAACAGACCAGGAAGCAGAAACTCGTGGCAAGCGGAAGCAGGTGAGAGATGGCACACCTTTGGCAGCCGTGTCTGAGCACAGACAAGGGGTGACGTCCACCTGTGGCTGGAGCTGCCCTGTCCAACCTGGCCCACCCCAATCTCTGCAGAGCGCCCCAACATGCCCACCAGCGGCCACACTCCTGGCTTCATTTCTGCTCTGCTCCACCTGGGTACCCCTGATTGAACCCAGCCACGGGCCTGCGGTCATCAGAAAGGCACAAGCACCTGGGCTGTGGCTACACAGAAGGAAGGAAGAGCCGCCTCCACACCACCGGCCTCGGAGTAAACCGTCCCAGTGCCTGCTCCAGTTCCAGCTCTGACGGTGGTGAGAGTCCCGGCTCCTCCAGGCCTCTAGGGGAGGCAAAGCCAGCGACAGGGGGAATAAAACATTGTAAGCCATAAAGGAAGGGGAAAGAAGCTAGAGTGTCTCGCAGCTACTTCAGCCCACAGGCTCATTTTGGAACCAAAGGAATGCCACATGGCCTTGTTGTGCTTTTTTATTCTACCATATTCATATGGAAGTAGAGTAGTGAGGTGCTGTCAAAAACCAGCTCCCTTCCTCTAACTTGCCCCCTCCTGATTCTCCTGACCCCCTGACCTCTCACCTTCAAACCCTCCAGTTTCCACTGACATGGTCCAAGCTTGATCATGACCAGTTTCCACCGACATTGCAGCCCCCTGTGAGCACACAGGACTTCCTCAGCATCCTTTGCATATTTATAAGGAAAATGCCTGCAGTTCAACTTGGTGTCCTGTAACGGGAACCCTGTAAACTTATTATCCAGGAGGTATAAAAAAGGGGAGAGAATTTGATTTCCCTCCTGTAGAATATTCTGCTGGCTCCTACTGTTTTCCCTTGAAATAAATTGACTAAGCTTTTTAAAAAAAATTTCTTCTGCAGCATTTAGTCACCTTTGACATACTCCATTTACCATAGTTTCATTTAACATTTCACATGAATGAAATTTTGGGTTCTAGTTTAGAAAAGGTGTATTTGGTCAATTGAAACAATTTCCACAGGGGATGAAGGAGCGCGTTTGTGAACAACCAAATTATATTTACCCTTATAAAGATGGATCTTAGGTGAATTCATGTTTTATGATTATGGGCAAGAAAAATGGCCTAACACAGAGGACCAGATACAACTCCTGCAGACGGTCTAGATTTGTGTGTGACCGATCTTCAGGGTTTTAAGGAAACGTTAGTGTCCTACACTGTACATACAGACCTTCAGTCTGAGGGATCTTTCAATGTATGGCATAGTTCAGAGAGATTTTAAAAGTACCCATAATATTTTTGCTGGAAGCAAAGAGCAGCTATCATCCCACAAATTTGGGTTTTTCTTTGTTTCATTCAAAGTTTTGGAGATGGTATAAATGCTTTGTCCCTATGCTTTTATATTGTACCAGCCGTAGGCTTTTGTCTTTTATTTTCTAAACCGTTAAAATATGGCGTCATCAGTGACACTTTGTGCTGGAGGAAACTCACCTGTTGTGATTTCTCCTTCATTGTTATTCTGAAAGCTGCTTCAGATCCTCATAAAGGGAGGAATATTCAATGTTCCTGCTTGCTGAGCTTCCGACTAAACCCTCTCCCACAAAAAAACTTAGGCTCACAATCTGAAAATGATCTCTTTCAATCATTTTTCTGTCCAAGTTCTTCTTGGACTTCCCTTCCTACCCTCATCCCAGCTACTCGTTGGAGATGCAAATACCTTCACTGTACGAATTTCTAAAACCTCTTTGGCAGGCCAATGTTAGATTTAGCCAGCCTCAAGAAAAAAGTAACAAAATACCCCAAAGGAAGGGCACAACTGTAATGTTCAGCACAGCTCCTTAATCAGACATTTCAAAGGCAGATGCAAACAACTCAAAATATTCACTGGTGAAAGTCAGAATTATTCTTCAAAGGGCTGAGTGACACATAACGGGAAACATTGTAATTACCTGTTATTAAATTTAATACTCTAGACAGATGGTGTTCCATCCCCTCCCCCACCAAATAGATTGCTCACCTGATTGGAAAATTATTTCTGAGCCCTTAACCCCACTTGCTGAGCTTTCACTGCGTGCTGACGTCAATTGGTCTGCATCTCTTACTTGGGAGATCTGACTGTAGAGTCATTTCTACTTTCTTCTAGTCAATACTTAATGAGCAAAACCCACCCCTTTATTTATCTGAACAATTGCTTTTACCCTGAGCCCTAACATGTCAGGAAATGAAGGATTTGCTAAATTAAAGCGCTGTTCTCACATCCCCTCACTGAAAAGGATGGATTCCTTTGAACACTTATCTAGATTTCTCTGAAAAGATGTCCGTGGCCTTCATTTGATGAAGGTTAGAAATCTTCCTTCCAGCACAAACGACCCCAAGCAAGGCTTCTGTTCCAGTTCGCCATTTCCAGCGCTGCTCCCGTGAACTGCCATTCAGGGCAGAATCTGGAAGTTTGAGTTCAGCTCTGAAAACTGACAGCCCTGGTGATGGCAGTGGTTTTCTTTTTCTTCATAAAAAAATAAAGCTCACTTTTAAGAAATCATCAGAGACTGTATTTTAAATCCTTGTGGGAAGCATGTGATACAGAATTGGTCCACCATATTTTGACTTTGAAAATATTTTATTTGAATAGTAAATAGTTATACAGTTGAAACAGTTCTATTGAAGCTTTCTATAAATAGCTAACAATTAAGAAAATAATGTATGTAGAAAAGAGATTGCATTTAAAAGTAAGAGCTGTTGGTTGTATGGGGGGCAGGCCTTGCAGGCCCTTCCAAGCAGAATAAAATGGTAGGTTGCCTGTAATTCACTCAGACAGGTATAAAAGTTAAAACTTTTAGCAGATCCTTTTAGAAAAAGGCTCTCTTCTAAAATGCACAGTGAAATGTCAAGAGTGGCAGGGGGGGAAAGCACACCAAAAAAAGATTTGCAATCAAATAATATCATAATCTTCATAATTAATATAAATAAATAAAGAATAAATAACAATTACTCATAAATCAACATACACATTTAGAGGGAACTCATATAGTCCTACCTCAACAAAGACAGATGATCAAAGCAAAAAGTGAAATATTGAGGCAGTTATTACAGCATCTTCTGAAAATTCCCTTCCCTCCCCCCAAAACAATCCCAGACAACAGTTCAAGGCATTTGTGGCTATACTAAAGAAAACTCTTTTTTTTTTTTAAGCAATTTGATTTGTTCACATACAAAAAGGTAAAGCCAGACTCCAGCAGTTCACAAGCCATAATAAAGCTAATCGTGTGGGAAGTTCAATTTACAGCCTGTGAAATATAAAGGCATTTATTCCTCAAGATTCACCCAAAACAACCCGTACGCTACATACATAGAGAGCAGAGATTGGTAGGCGAGAACAAACTGCATTTCTAGACCATGGACACAGCGAATACTAGCAAGAAAAACAGCGTCTCCCCTGCAAGGGGAGGCTTCCAACCACGAGACAAACGCGTACAGCTTTTCTCCCTCGTACAGAAAGAGGTGGACTCCTGTTGCGCCGTAGGGACTGGGGGAACTCAACGCAAACGGGGGGATCCGAAAGGAGTCACAACGAGAGGAACAGGGTTACCGTTACGCCACACCGAGGGACGCGGAGACGACACTTTCATCCGGGAGCCCGGGGGCGCACGGCGCGCTCTCTTCGTGGGTCTCCAAGCGAAGGCACAGTTCGGGCCGGGGCGGAGGGCGCGCTCTAGCAGGCCGGGCGCACCGGCACCTGCAGAAGGATCACTTGTCTGTTCTCGGATGGGTGGCACTTGTTGATGTGCCGCGTAAGGCCCGGCGAGCTGTAGAAGGTGGCCGGGCAGTACTTGCAGGGGAACACCTGGGCGGCGTGCAGCAGACGCAGGTGGCGCTCCTGGGCGCCCTTGCTAGGGAACGTCTCCCCGCACACTGGGCACAGGTGGCACTCGGAGGACGCATTCAAGCCCAGGACGCCGGCCGCCTCGCCGTCGCTGGTCGCCTCCTGGGGCGCCTTCTCGTCGGGCCCAGGGTATAAGGCCAGTAGGTCCTCGGCCGGGGGCGCTGGCGGCGCGCCCTTGGCCTGCAGCGCCTGGTGGTGCGCCAGCAGGTGCTTGCGCAGATAGGCCTGGCGGCGGAACTTCTTGGCGCAGTGGTGGCACTCGTAGAGCCCGTCCTCAGAACCCGACTCGGATACGCCGCCCGGGCTCGGCGTGTCCCGGTCGCTGCCACCGCCCGTCGCCTCTCGCGCCTCTGCCCTGGCGGCGGCTTCGGGCTCCGTCGCGCGGGCGGCTGCGGGCGCGGGCCGAGGTTTGTGCCAGCGGCGGTGCGAGGCCAGGTTGGCCGGGCAGCTGAAAACCTTGGCGCACTCGGGGCAGCGGTACTCCACGCGCACGATGCGCGAGCACTTGTGCTGCGCCAGCGCGAACGGGTCGGCGTATTCCTCCTTACAGAGCTGGCAGATGAACTCGCCCAGCGGGCGCGCTGCGCCCCCGGTGCGGCCCCGCGGCGCCTCCACCGGGCCCTCCTTGATCTTGAGCCCCAGCACTGGCGACGTGGTTACTTCGTCCTCGAAGTGCAGCTTGCGGATGGCCTTGGGCTTCTTGGCGCCCGGGGCCTTGGCTGCTTTGGCTGGCGGCTCGGCGGCGGCGGTGGGGGGCGCGGGCCTCTTGCCTGGGGGCCGCAGGGCGGCGGCGGGGGGCAGCGGGGGACCCGGCCCCGGGCCGCGGGCCGCCTCCGCGCCCGCCGAGAACGCCGTGCCCATCTTGAGCTCCGCGGGCGCGAAGAGCAGCGCGTCGCCGCCGCAGGTGCCGCTGCCGCCCGCGCCGTTCGCGGCGGCGCCGCCGCCCCCTCCGAGCAGCGCGGCGGGCGTGGGGAAGGACTCGGCCGAGACCGGCGAGCCGAGGTTGAAGCTGCGCTCGAAGTACTTGCGCTTCTCGTGCTCGCGGCTCACCGGCCGCGTGGGGCTGTAGAGCGGCGCGGGGTGCGCGGCCTCGGGGTTACCGAAGTGCGCGGCCCGCGGGCCCGGAGGGGGTGGCGGCTGGCCGGGCGCGGCGGCGAGCGCCGCATGGGCGCGCTCCGCGGGCGGCGGCGGCAGCGGCAGCAGCCCCGGCCCTGGGGGCTCGGCGCGGGCGCCCGCGCAGCCCTGCGAGAGCAGCGGCGTTCGGTCGCCGTCCTCGCCGCCGCGGACCCGGTAAGACACGGGCGTGGACTTCTTGCTGCGCTTCACCAGGAAGCCGCGGGGCATGTTGGCGCGGCGCTGGGGCGAGGCACTGGCTCGGTCCCACCTCCGCGCTCGGCGCGGGCGGCCCTCAGTGACCCCGGCCCATGGCCCAGGCGCGGCGGCTGCTCGGCCCGGCTGTGCGCCCTGCACGCGCGTCCCTGTCCCCTGGTTCGGTAGCCGCTCCCTTTTAACGGGGGGAGGGGGCCATTGTTCTCGCCTCCCGCTTCCCCCGGAGCCAATCAGCGCGCCCGCAGCTCCTCTGCCTGCGAGGGTGGGAGGGCGACCGGGCGGCAAAAAAAGGGGGCCGGGACTCGGGGGTCGCCCGGTAGGTGCGGCAGATGTACCTGAGGGCGCGGGGCCCCCGCGCGCGCCCCTCGCCGCCCCGCCTGCGCCAGGCACACGCCCGGCCCGCCCCCCTTCACGCTCTGCTGCTCCTCTATGGGGAGGCGCACGTGCCTGGGCTTTGTGTCTCTCCTCCGGGGGGCGCGGAGCCGCCAAATGGGCCCGTCCATCAGCACGACAATGCACGCCCCCTCCCGCGCGGGGATTACCCGCGGGTCGCGAGCAAAATAGCAACAAAGGAGAAGAATGGCCCCAAATATGTCAGGAGGGTTCAACCCGGAGCTGGAGCCGAGGGGGAAGTTGTGCGCGCTGTGTGGGGGCGGGGCGCGCGCAGCGCGAGCTCGGGGCGGTCTGAGTGCGGCCGCGCGGGCGCAGGGCGCTCCGTGGAGTGGGTGAAATAAGAAGAGCTGCAAAGTCCTGTACCTCGGATGGGTGACCTGCGGGACCCCGGAGTTCCGAGTGTAGATAGAGGATTTGACCTCCGGGCTGCAGCCGAGGGGGCGATGTTTGTGCTCGAAGCCTCTGCGCGGCCGCTGGTCTCGGGAGGCTTCGCTGGAGTTTGAGGAGCAGTTGGCACAGCGCTTCTTCAGTCACCAACAGACGCGGGGCTGGAGTGGGGGCAGGGCTGGGCTGAGTTCCAAACGGAACTTGAATTTCTGAACTTTTCTTTTAAGTTCCTGGAGGCTCTGGGGTTGGCATCTTTGGCCGCCCGGAGCCTCTGCGCCGTCCAGGGCTGGGTTAATCTGGGTCGAGCTGGCCAAAGCCCGAGCTGGATCAGCCTCGTGCGCCCCAGCGAAGTTGGTTTCCTCGCTTCTGGCGCGGCCTCATGCATTTTCATTCCGAGCGGGCATTTTGTTTGCGGGTTGACATCAGATGCTAAATCAAGGGCTCCAATCAAGGCGCTGCGGAATAAAGGGGCCGCCTGTCTGGGCGCGGGCCCCCTCCCCCCCCCCCCGAGCCGTGCCCCCTTCACCTTTGTGAAGGAAATTAACCTCCCGCTATTGAGCGCCGGTCGCGGCCAATCTGGACGCAAAGGAGACGCGTGCTGTCGGCTGGGGGAGGGGGGCAATCTGTGCTCGGAGGCAGGCTGCGGCCTCGGGGCGGAGGACTAGCCGCCCGCCCTGTGCCACCGGGAAAGACAACAGCAAAGACCCCTTCCCCCAAACGCACACACCCCGCCGCCACCGCCGGGTAGGGACTCAGACCCGGCAGACAGCTCCATCCTCTGCCCAGCCCAGCCCAGCCCAGCCCGGAGAAAACACAAAAGCCGGCTCTTCGGGGGACAGAGGCAGAACCCCACGATTGCGTAGAGGTCCTGGTCGTCTGTCCCTTAAGAATAGCAAAAAAGCCAGATAAAACGTCATGCGTTGTGAGGAAATGTCACTTTATTGAAAGATAAGGAAACATCTCTCTGCAGAGTTCTGTACACCCAAGGCAGATTTTGCTGAGTTATGCTTAATTCCACTGAAGGTATTTAATTGTGGATTTTCCCTCTAAAAATACCCTGGCGTAGAAGTCAAACGGATTTTTAAATAGAGTCTCCATGAGTTATTGCTTATTAGTTTCGAGGGGAACAGTTATTAAGTTAGTTAATTTAGGGGTTAGTCAAGTTGGTTAATCAAGGAAAAGATGGTTTGGTGGTTTTGTTTATGATAGTTTAACCCACACGTTGAAAAGAGAAGAATACCTTCAATGGAACATAATTCGAAAGATCTAACCCTAGTTTAAAAACTGCTCTGATGAATGAGGTCGTCCAAAAATGAGTTCATCCAAAATTTATAACTCTTTCTGTCTAAAAGGAACTGACGTTTTTTTGCTTACCCTTTGAGGGCTGATTAATACTGCTGATGAAATTAGAAGTGGGAAAAGGATTCCGAGACAGCTTTGGCCAATTTTATTTTCTAATCAGGAATCCCATCTGGATTGTGAAATAATCAGGCGGAGGCGGGGGTACTGGGCCCTCGGTTCCCCAGTGACGGCAGATTTGGTGAGGTTCCCTTCCATTGATCACAACCGGGAGAGTCAGTCACCTTGTGAACCCTTAAGAACAAGGACACCCGTGATTGTAAAGAAGGCGTAGAGGGCACCACTGCCGCCACTAAAAAAAAAACAATTAAAACTCCTGCCTCAGTAAATTCAAACAAGGCTCTGAATTTAGTCAAGAGACTCCACTGAACTCTGAGAGGCTGAGATTCAATGGATCCGTTTCTTTTTATTTGTGGCTTCTAATCTTGGCAGCGGAGATGAAATCTGCTTTCAGACGGTAAAGTCAAAATAAATGGAAAACTCGAAAGGTACAAAGTATTAGAAACTAATTTTTTCACCCCGGCTGTGGAGAATTAGGCTACGCGAGCGCTCCGGCGCACAGCAACTTGCAAGCCGGTGTAGCCGAGCACCAGCCTGTGGGTCTCCTCAGACTTCTGCGTGATTTTCTCGATCTGCGTGTCCACAGGGATGGGGACATCGGATCGAGAGTACTTGTCTTCCTCTGGGAAGAGCTAAACGCCACTACACTGCGCGCCTGTGGCCGGCCAGACTTTGCGCACTGCAGTTCGCAATAGGGGCTGCCTGGAGTTAAGTTGGGGGGACACTGAGTGTGGATTTGACCCCCAACGAGGGGGCTTCCCTGCAGTCGGAGAGCATGAGGATTCAGGGGAAGGCACCGACGTGTGCTTGCTCGGCGCCAGGCCACATCTTTTCTCTCTGCGGCGCCCTGGCCAGCGCCTTGTAAAAATCCAGGGGGGCCTCTTGGCTTCTGGTCAGTGCAGACCCTGCCGGGGGCGCTTCCTGCTGCGGCTGCCGAGCCGGAGCCCGCAAGTGCTTCTGTCCTGGAGCGCAGGGCCGCCGTCAGGGCGTGCGCCGGGGATCGCTGTGACCCCCCCAGCTCGGCTTCGAATGAAAGTCAAGACTCCAGGGAGATTCTAGAAGGCGAATCGCTTGGGCATGGACGCTAAAGTGGAAACTTCCGCGGAGGAGTTGGCTCCTTGGGGTGTTCAAGGAGTACTCGCAGCTCCTGAACTCACCGGAGGACCCCGGCGGGTTCTCCTTTTCACTCCTCGGCAGTTCGGGCGTTTGGGGAAACCAGGAGGGGAGCTGTCAGCGTCTCCCCTTATCCTCACTCTGCTGCGGTCCCCGGGCCTCGGTCCCTACGAGCCACGACCCGGCGGGAGCCACGCGTTGCAGCTACAGTGCAGGCCTCCAGGTCCCGGAGGGACCCCCGCCTCCGAGCGCCCAGCGCGCCGGGCCGGAGTCCGGGAGAAGCTTTGTGTTTGCAGGAATGAGGGGTTGCTGTGTCAGGCCCAGGGGCACGCGAGAGACACGCGCAGCCAGCCTGCCCGCGGCCCGCCCCGCCCGGCCTGGCCTCGGGGCACCTTCCGGGCCCCCCGCCCGCGGCCCGCTGCCTTTGTTCGGCGCATTAGCATAAAGCTGCCCGGGATCTCGCGTTTAAATAATTCCACACAAAAGGAGAGCGCATGAAAGAGGGCGAACAAGGGGGATCCGCGAGGCTGCGCCGGGCGCTGGGCGCGGGAGGGACCGCGCTCAAGTATTTCCCTCCCCTCGAGTCTCAAGGGCCCCCTGGCAATCTGCTGCGCGCCCATTATTCGGCCGGGCCGACCGGTGGCTGGCCGTCGCTTTTATCCTCCTGCGTGTGCCGTCGGGGCCACCGCACGCTCCTTCAAGTGCCCTCGGGGCTGTTTGCTTTTGCCTGGGTGGGACCGTCGGGGCCGGGCCGGGCGTCGGGAAGAGCTGTGCTGGGGAAAGCAGGCCGGGAAATGTGGGAAAGTCATAAGCAGAGGAAGAATTGAGAGGACACTGACCCAACCAAACATGACACGTAACCAGCGGCGGGAAGGAGCTCTGTCTCCACCTGTGCAGTGCCGGCGGCCTCGAGCAAAGCAGGCCTCAGCGACCGCGTCCTCTCCGCGCGCCCCAGGCCTCGCTGCCCCGGGGGCCCGGCCTGGGCGCCTCTCTCGCCCCCGCTCCCTTCTCCTCTCACCCGCTTTCTCCGTCCCTCGGGGACTGTCCCTCCCTCCCGTCTCCTCCCTTCTTTCTCCCGCTGCACTCTGGCTCCCCACCTGTTCCACCTCGCCCTCGGTCTGCCCTCCCCCCTCTCCAGGTCGGGCCCCTCCGGTCCTCTCCGCCACCCCTCTCGCCCCTTCTCTCTCCCCCGCCTTCACCCTTCTCGCATTCTCTCCCCCTTGCTCCCCCTGCCGCCTCCTCCCCACAGGCCGACGTGTGTTATTTTATTTGTCTTGAGAGAGCCTATTTGTTCAGTGATGTGTGGCCTCCTGGTCGCCTGCTTTAATGGGGGACGCGGAGGCTTGGTTTCTGCGAGCATTAGCATACAGCTGCCGGGCTCCGCGCCCCGTTCCCGGCGCTTACTTTATCCCGGCCTTATCATCACTTCTTCTCTCAACCAGAAAACAATCAGCAGCTCCTCGCACACTGCGACTTTCCAGCCCCTCTGCCTGTTCTTGGCTCGCGCTCGCTCGCCGGGCTGCGCGCGCTCCTGCCCTGTCTTCCCCTCTTCCAAGAGTAAATATTGACTGGCCGGCTTTACGCTTTATCCTCCATGCAGGGTTTCCATCCCTCACTCACTTCATCTTTTATTTCCCTTTGCTTTCCCGTGATATTTGAGTGCAATAAAACCACAAGGGGCCCTTTTTGGAAGGGAGGAGGCTGCATTCTTTATTACAAACTGACTTTGTAGGGAGATCGTTAGGCGTCAGTGGGCAGGGGCGTTGCGTGTGATTTGGGAGAATAAAAATTTGGAAAATTAACTTTGGTATTTTCTTGTCAATGCCTGGTGTTCTTTGCTTACAACCATTGAATTCCAAGATTAGGCTTAGAGCCCAAGATGTCACCAGCTCAACAGCAAATGCTGGGCTATGTAGGGACTTCAAGAATGCCTTAGTCTCTGCAGCGTCTGTGGCTGGCGCACACCAAGTCCAAAACTGGGTCTCTTTGAAACCCTTTCTTTTGCCAAGCTTTATCATCAGCTTTATTCTCCCAAAGCCCTTAATACAGCCACTATCAAGTGATGACCAACAACTCTTGAATTATTCTTTTATTCTTAGGTAGCTTGTTCTTCAGTGATAAAGCTCTTGCGTCTGGACAGATACGCTAAAATTCTTAGATTCAGGAAGTTATTTTGTATACATGCTAGATTTCCTAGTTCAGGGAATTGCCCACTTTCTAAGTGTGACACAAGATGCTTTGTAAACTAAGACATATTCTAAATATTTTCAAATCTGATGCGTTACTTATGGAGGTTCAAGACTACTTTTTAAAAGGCAGCAGAGGACAACTGTTCTTGTCAAATTTATGGATGATTTGGTATTAAGGCTGACATTGTCATTTGGGGTCAGTTTTTTGTGACTGGAGGCTTTTTAATGCTAATACTTGGTCACAGAAGTCATAACTGTTGATCCTCTGAGGTTGTTCTGTTAATCTCCATCTAAGGGTCCCAGGACCTGTCATAGAAATTCACTCCATTTGCTGATGAGTTTGATCCAGGTCCTCTCAGGGGAAGGGGACCAGGGAGAGTCCCTTGAGCTGACTCATTCACTAGCCCCTAAAATATGGTTCCACGTGTGTTGGGTCTGAATTCTGAAGAGTGGTCCAGAGGCTATCGTTCCCCATTACAGTTACACAGGTTGTACCATATGGCCAGTGCCGAGTCCTCCCCTAAGTGATCCATGCATTTGTGTAAAATGTATGTATGTGTGAAGGAATTAGAGGTGTTTATTGCTTGCTTTTGCCTGCTTTGGAAAAATCAGAGTCCAGTGTTTGGGAACAATTTTATTTTTGAGATATGTCAAATGACTTTGTAGTTCCAAATAATTAAGCAGTTGGGAGCAGAGAGTTTGATAATGTGTGTATAATTCTGTAATGCCAACTCCTACTTTTCCTCTTAATAGCTGTGTAATCCTTGCAGTTGTGCCAGCTTTTGTTAAATGTTAACATAAATACAAAAAATGAACAGAAACTGGAATTTTGTTCATGAAAACCAATTTCAACCCCTGCTGGCCAAAAATTGTGTCACATTGTCTATTAAGAGAGACACAACACAAATAAATAAAAATAATTATTTATGTGTTGTTCCCACTAGTTCCTGAATCTGTGTTTTGTAGTGAGCAATTGAATTGCTTTATTTATAAGAGAAAGACCTTCTGATCTGCATTACAGGCAGCTTGTACTAGAGGAACCCCCCCCAAAACCGACGGTGCTACCGTTGAACTAGATTAATTTTCCATTATTAAGTTAAAATCTAGTATCTATGTGTCAATCCCTTGATCCTCCCCAGTTTTTCAGTATCTTTACCCTATCTGCATGAAACAGAAACACAGGGATTGTGCTAGCAGCCTCCTTTCTAAAGGTCATGTAAGATTTCCTACACAATCAGAGCTTCTGACACTGGACGACAGATTTAATATCTCATCATCTGCTTTACTAATTTTTCCATTCTGGGCACGTGATTTTCTTTGACCACCCACAAGTATTACTGAATAAACATGTGAAGAACTAACAAGGTTGGCGGCAGAAAATTCAAGGAAATGAAAACAAAATGATACCCAACGTAAAAAAAAAGTTTTTCACAGTATGACCTCATTTTATTGCTAAAATGGATTGATTATTCTGCACAGGAACATGCCTGCTATTTTGCAAAGCGTCCCTGCCCCAGAATAGCGATGCACGGCTGCGCGCCACCTACTGGAACAATAGCAAACTACAGGCGTAAATGGGGGCGGAGAAGAAAACCCCAAACAGCTGGGATACTTGGCACGTGGTTGTCAAGCCAGGCTTCAGAGACCTTTTCTGTTTCCACAGAGCACTTCCAGGAACTAAATGAATGAAAACAATAAAGTGGGGACCCGGGCACAGCTAGATGATGCCTGGCCACGCGTACATGGTCAGGTGATTATAGTTATAGTGCAAGTAGTCGAGGATGCCCCTCTCCACCAGGGGCTTGTAGATGGTTTCCTGGTAAACTCTTTTGAGGTACGCCCTGGGCTTCTCCTTCAGTCTTAAGTCTTCATCTTCGATCTGATGGGCCAACTGTTCTATGGAAGGAAGGGTTTCTTCCTGTAAAATACGGTCAGAGGCCAGATACAGAAATTACTTAGAATCTGTACAGGACAGGGCAATTTCGCTAAAAGTGGGCCGTGCGGTGGCTCACGCCTGGAATCCCAGCACTTGGGAGGCCCAGGCGGGTGGATCGTCTGAGCTCACAGTTTCGAGACCAGCCTGAGCCAGAGTGAGACCCCATCTCTAAAAATAGCCAGGGGTTGTGGCAGGTGCCTGTAGTCTCCACAACTCAGGAGGCTGAGGCAACAGAATTGAGGTTGCTGTGAGCTGTGATGCCACAGCCTCTACTGAGGGTGACAAAGTGGAGACTGTGTCTCTAAAACAACCCCCCCCAAAAAATTGAAAAGGATAGTGCTCAGCTCCCCAAGGATGGTAAGTTTTTTCTAGCCTTTATTTTAAAATAAGTTTTAAAGTGTGTGGCAAAATATATATAACATGTGACATTACAATTTATTATTTTAACTATGTTTAAGTGTACAGGACTCAATGTACTGCCTGTTAAGTAATTCACAGTGTTGTGGGCCATCACCACCATTCATCTCCAGAACTTTTCCTGTGCTCCCCAGCCAAAGCTCTGTCCCCACCAATCAATAACTCTCCATTTCTCCTCCCTTCAGCCCTGGCGACCCCTGTTCTGTTCTGTCTGCATGATCTTGACTAGCTGGTGCTTGTATGAGTGGAGTCAAAGGCCTTTGCCTTCTGTGATTGGCTTAGATCACTTACCATGATGTCCTCCAGATTCACCAGGGAATCAGTTATTTTAAGCCCTTAATTTTCAGACAAAAATTATCTGTAGATTACATTTGTTTTAAAAAATAAGAAAAGAAGCGATTAAACATTTTTACGTGAAAACTCTTTTACTTGGTTTCAGTCACCAAGAAACAAAATTTAAAAACCTTAGAATGAATTCATATTAAAGTCAAATTTCAATTTTTTTAAAGATACAGCTCAGAATAAATTTATTTGAAGCTGAGAGTCATATGCTATGCATCTTTATAGTATAGTAGGGATTTTCCCAGCATTTTATTACAGACATTTTCAGACATAGAGATGAGCTGACAGAATGGTGCAGTGAACACTTGCACACACACACCATCTGGAATCTACAGTCACCATTTCATTCTATTCGAAATATCTCCCCCTCCAGAGTAGGGTCCTTGTAAAAAATACTTGACCCAGGTTTGAGCTGTGTGCTTTTTAAAAATATATATAGAAACATAATTATTGATTGATTGATTGATTGATTGATTTAGAGACAGTCTCACTCAGTTGCCCTGGGTAGAGTGCCATGGAGTCATAGCTGACAGCAACCTCAAACTCTTGGCTCAAGTGATCCTCCTGCCATGGCCTTCCAAGTAGCTGGGACTACAGGTACCTGCCACAACCCCTGGCTAGTTTTTCCATTTTTAGTAGCGACAGGGTCTCACTCTTGCTCAGGCTGGTCTCAAACTGCTGAGCTCAAGCAATCCTCACTCCTTGGTCTCCCAGAGGTCTAGGATTATAGGCATGAGCCACCATGCCTGGCCAACCTATGTGCTTTTTGAACAATGAGATCCTTGAACATCACCCTAAAGGAGGAGTCATGTGGAATTTGTGTATTTATTTTGACTTCCAATAGTTTTTGTTACTATGAACAGAAAGAAAAAGTGATTACTTAAAGGGTTTTTACTGGATTCTTAATTTATTAATGGTAGGAATTATAGAAAGAAAAATAGATTTAAGCTATATGGAGACTTAACATAATTATCGTTGGTGATTTAAGCTAGACATGAGTAGATGTCAGAGATTATATACCCTAACATATGGAATAAGAGTCAGTGGAGGTCCCAGGAATTTGGATTTCAAAGAGTCCCCAAAAGGCAGTGAGAAGGAGAAGTCCCCAAAAGGCAGTGAGAGAGAAGAGGTGCTGTAGCTATGTATTAGAGGTGATGAAAACTTTGAGTGCCACCAACACACCCCCATGGATATATTCTGCAAATGTATAGGAGGTTTATTCTTTCTTATTTTTTTTGAGAGTCATATCAAACCAAAATAAAGCAATGACCTTACTAAAATTACGGAAGACTCTGACTCATTATCTGATGAGGTTATGACATCAGGGTAATTAGCATAAGATGACAAAATAGGAATTTTAAGGTTTATTCAAGGCAAACACTGCTCTAGATTGTAAACAGATTTTTGGACATTTGCCTCTTGAAGTGTGACCTCTCACAGTATAACTACCTCCTCACTCAGTGTCACCACCTCCTCTGACAGTGTGACCACCTCCTCACAGGGGGACCACCTCCTCACTCAGTGTGATCATCTCCTCCCACACTGTGACCACCTGCTTCACAGTGTAATCACATCCCCTCACAGTGTGACCTCTTCCCCTCTTAGTGTGACCTCCTCCCCTCACAGTGTGACCACCTGCTTCACAGTGTAACCACCTCCTCTCACAGTGTGACCTCTTCCCCTCTTAATGTGACTTCCTCCCCTCTCAGTGTGACCTCCTCCCCTCACATTGTGACCTCTTCCCCTCTTACTGTGACCTCCTCCCCTCTCAGTGTGACCACCTCCCCTCACATTGTGACCTCCTCCCCTCACAGTGTGACCACCTCCCCTCACAGTGTGACCTCCTCCCCTCACAGCGTGAGCTCCTCCCTCACAGCGTGACTTCCTCCCCTCTCAGTGTGACCTCCTCCCCTCACATTGTGACCTCTTCCCCTCTTACTGTGACCTCCTCCCCTCTCAGTGTGATCTCCTCCCCTCACATTGTGACCTCCTCCCCTCTCAGTGTGACCTCCTCACCTCACATGTGACCTCCTCCCCTCACAGTGTGACCACCTCCCTTCACAGTATGACCTCCTCCCCCTCAGTGTGACCTCCTCTCTTCTCAGTGTGACCTCCTCAGCTCACATGTGACCTCCCCTCCAGTGTGACCACCTCCCCTCAGTGTGACCTCCTCCCTTCACTGTGTGACTGCCTCCCCTCAAAGTGTGACCTCCTCCCCTCTCAGTGTGACCACCTCCCCTCACAGTGTGACCACTTCCCCTCACAGTGTGACCTCCTCCCGTCACAGTGTGACCGCCTCCCCTCAGAGTGACCTCCTCCCTCCACTGTGTGACTGCCTCCCCTCAAAGTGTGACCTCCTCCCCTCTCAGTGTGACCACTTCCCCTCACAGTGACGTCCTCCCCTCACAGTGTGACCTCCTCCCCCTGAGTGACCTCCTTCCTTCACAGTGTGACCACCTCTCCTCAAAGTGTGACCTCCTCCCGTCACAGTGTGACCACCTCCCCTCACAGCATGACCTCCTCCCCTCACAGGGGGACCACCTCCCCTCACAGTGTGACTACCTCCCCTTCAGAGTGAACGCCTTCCCTCACAGTGTGACCTCCTCCTCTCACAGTGTGACCCCCTCCCTCTCAGTGTAACCTCCTCCGCTCACAGTGTGACTTCCTCTCCTCATAGTGTGATCACCTCCACTCACAGTGTGACCACCTCCCCTCAGTGTGACTACCTCCCCTCACAGTGTGACCTCCTCTACTCACAGTGTGACCACCTCCCCTCACAGTGTGACTGCCTCCCCCTCATTGTGAACACCTTCCCTCACAGTGTGACTGCCTCCCCCTCAGTGTGTACGCCTTCCCTCACAGTGTCACCTCCTCCTCTCATAGTGTGACCCCGTCTCTCTCAGTGTGACCTCCTCCCCTCACAGTGTGATCTCCTCCTCTCACAGTGTGACCACCTCCCTTCACAGTGTGACCTCCGTCTCTCACAGCGTGACCTCCCCTCACAGTGTGACTGCCTTCCCTCTCAGTGTGATCTCCTCTCCTCACAGTGTGACTGCCTCCCCCTCAGTGTGAATGCCTTCCTTCACAGTGCGACCACCTCCCCTCACATGTGACCTCCTCCCCTCACAGAGTGACTGCCTCCCCTCAGAGTATGACCACCTCCCCTCATAGTGTGACCTCCTCCCCCTCAGTGTGACCTCCTCCTCTCACAGTGTGACCACCTCCCTTCACAGTGTGACTGCCTCCCCTCATTGTGACCTCCTCCCCTCACAGTGTGACCACCTCCCTTTCACAGTGTGACCGCCTCCCCTCAGTGGGACCTCCTCCCCTCACAGCGTGACCACCTCCCCTCATGGTGTGACCACCTCCCTTCACAGTGTGACCACCTCCCCTCAGTGTGACCTCCTCCCTTCACTGTGTGACCGCCTCCCCTCAAAGTGTGACCTCCTCCCCCTCACTGTGACCACTTCCCTTCACAATGTGACTGCCTCCCTCTCAGTGTGACCACCTCCCCTTCAGTGTGACCTCCTCCCCTCACAGTGTGACCACCTCCCTTCACAGTGTGACTGCCTCCCCTCAGTGTGACCTCCTCCCCTCTCAGTGTGACCTTCGCCCCTCACAGTGTGACCACCTCCCCCTCAGTGTGACCGCCTCCCCTCAGTGTGACCTCCTCCCCTCTCAGTGTGACCACCTCCCCTCACAGTGTGACCTCCTCCCCTCTCAGTGTGACCTCCTCCCCTCACAGTGTGACCTCCGCTTCTCTCAGCATGACCTCCCCTCACAGCATGACTGCCTCCCCTCACAGTGTGACATCCTCCCCTCTCAGTGTGATCTCCTCCCCTAACAGTATGACCTCCACCCCTCTCAGTGTGACCTTCTCACTTCACAGTGTGACCTCCTCCCCTCATAGTGTGACCACCTCCCCTCACAGTGTTACCTCCTCCTCTCAGTGTGACCTCCTCCCCTCACAGTGTGATCTCCTCCTCTCTCAGTGTGACCTCCCCTCACGGTGTGCCCTTCTCCCCCCACAGCATGACCTCCTCTCCTCACAGTGTGACCTCCCCTCTCAGCGTGACCTCCTCACCTCAAAGTGTGACCACCTCCCCTCACAGTGTGACCTCCTCCCCTCACAGTGTGACCACCCCCTCTCAGAGTGTGACTGCCTCCCTCATAGCGTGACCACCTTCCCTCACAGCATGACCTCCTCCCCCTCAACGTGACCTCCTCTCCTCATACAATGCTCATCTGTGATCAACTCAACTCTTATAATACATATAATATATGACCCTTTTTTTTTCTTTCTTTCTTTTTTTTTTTGCCTTTTTTGTCCAGGACTGAGTTTGAACCCACAACCTCCAGTATATGGGGCCAGTGCCCTACTCCTTTGAGCCACAGATGCTGCCCAACATGTGATGTTTTTTGACTGGCTTCTTTCGCTTTGCAAAATGTTTTTGTTTTTGTTTTTTTGAGACAGAGCCTCAAGCTGTCACCCTGGATAGAGTACCGCGGCATCACAGCTCACAGCAACCTCCAATTCCTGGGCTCAAGTGATTCTCTTGCCTCCGCCTCCCAAGCAGCTGGGACTACAGGCGTCCGCCACAACACCTGGCCATTTTTTGGTTGCAGCCGTCGTTGTTTGGTGGGCCCAGGCTGGATTCGAACCTGCCAGCTCAGGTGTACGTGGCTGGTGCCTTAGCCCGTTGAGCCACAGGAAATGTTTTGGTTTTTAGAATCTTCTGAAAGTTTTTTCCTTTATTTTTTAAAAATATATTTTAAAAATTAATCAATAGTAATTCTGTTTTTGTATTTATGAGGTACAGTATGATTTATGATACATATACACATTGTCAATGATTAAAGAATTAACATCTATCACCTCTCATGCTCATCATTTCTTTGTGATGAGGACATTTAAAATCTACTCATTTAGCAATTTTTAAATATACAATACATTATTATTATAACTTTAGGTACCCATCCTGTGTCGTAGATCACTAAAGTTATTCCTCCTGTCTAACTGAAACTTTGTACCCTTTGAACATCTCTTCCTCTCCATGCCTGCCAAGCCCTCACCCTATGCTTTGTTAACCACTATTCTACCCTCTATTTCTATGGTTCAACTTTTATAGATTCCACATGTAAATGTGATCATGCTGTATTTGTCTTTCTGTGCCTGGCTTATTTCATTTAGTGTAATTCCCTCCAGGTTCATCCTTGTTATTGCAAATGATAGAATTTCTTCTTTTTATGCTAAATAGTATTCCATTGTGTATATGTACCACATTTGCTTTATCATTCATCCATTTATGGATGACCCTCCCCTCTTAGGATTGGCATTTCTGTTAAAAACGCTTAGGATTTTTGTTACATTGCATCTGAAGATGGTTTTCAAATCTGTGAACATAGATGTCCTTCCATTTATTTTTTATTTTCATTTTTATTTTTTGAGAGAGTCTCACTATGTTGCCCTGGGAGAGTGCTGTGGCATCACAGCTCACAGCAACCTCAAACTGTTGGGCTTAAGCAATTCTCTTGCCTCAGCCTCCCAAGGAGCTGGGACCACAGGCACTTGCCACAACGCCCGGCTCTTTTTTTATTGCAGTTGTCGTTGTTTAGCTGGCCCCGGCCGGGCTTGAACCCGCCAACCTTGGTGCATGTGGGTGATGCCGTAACCACTGTGCTACAGGTGCCAAGCCTCTTTGCATTTATTTACACTGTCTTTAATTTCTTTCATAAATGTTTTGTAGTTTTCAGTGTACAAATCTTGTACCACTTTGGATAAATTTATTCCCAAGTATTTTATTTGTTTTGATACTATCATGAATATAATTTTTTCTTACTTTCATTTTCAGATAATTCATTGCTAACGTAGACAGCTGATTATTGTGTGTTGATCTTATATCCTGCAACTTTGCTGACTTCTCATGAGTTATTTTGTGGATTTTTTAGAGTAATATCATTTGAGAATCGAGATAGTTTTCCTTCTTCCTTTCCAGTGTGGATGTTTTATTTCTTCTTTCCTGGTTGCTCTATTTAGGACTTCCAGTACCACGCAGAATATAAGTGATGAAAATAGGTGTCTTTGTCTTGTTCCAGATATGAGAGATAAGATTTCAGCTTTTAGTCATTCATCATGGAGTGTGATGTTGCTGTGAGGTTTTTTATAAATACCCTTTATTGGATCAGGGGCATTCTCTTCTATTGCTAGTTTCTTATTAGTGTTTTTAACCATGAAAGTGTGTTTGATTTTGTCAAATGCTTTTTATGCATCATTTGAGATGACTGTGCTTCCTCTCTTTTTGTTCTATTAAAGTGGCATATTACACTGGTTCATTTTCACACACTGAACCACCCCCACATGCTCTTGGTTATATGGTGTACAGTCCTTTTAATATGATGCTGGATTTGATTTGCTAATAATATTCTGCTGAAGATGTTTGCACCTAAATTCTAAAGATATTGGGCTGTATTTTTCTTTTCTTGTAGTATCTTTGTCTGGCTTTAGTATCAGGATGATGCTAGCCTCATAGAATGGTTCTGTTTTTTGGAAGAGTTCAAAAGGATTGGTGTTAATCTTCTTTAAATGTTTGGTAGAATTCATTTGTGAAACCATCTGGTCCTGGGCTTTTTTCAGAGGTTTTTGATTACTGATTCAATATCTTTACTTGTTATAGGTCTGTTGAGATTTTCTATTTCTTCTGGAGTCACTTTTTAATTTCTTTGTTTCTAGGAATATGTCCTTTTCATCTAGGTTGTCTAATTGGTTGGCATATACTTATTCATTATATTCTCTTATAGTCCTGTTTTATTTGTGTAAGGTTGATAATAATACTCCCACTTCCATTTATGATTTTAATAATTTGAGTCTTTTTTTCTTAGTCTAATTAATGTTTTGTCAATTTTGCCCATATTTTCAAAGAACTAACTTTTCTTTTCATTGATTTTATGTATTTTTCTGTTCTTCATTTCATTCATCTCTGCTCTAATCTGTGTTATTTCCTTCCTTCTGCAGACATTGAGTGTAGTTTGGTCTTCTTTTTCCAGTTCTTTAAGGTAGAAAGTTAGGTTACTGATTTTAAAGCTTTTTTATGTAGGCATTTACAGCTATAATTCTCCTTTGAAAATTGCTTTCTTTGCATACTTAATTTTTTGTATGTTGTACTTTAGTTTTCATTTCTAATTGTTCCAGATAAGCCTTGTGATTTCTTCTTTGACCTACTGATTACTTAAGAGTGTGTTACTTGATTTCTGTAAATTTGTGCATTTTCCAGTTTTCCTTTTGTTACTGATTTCCAGTTCATTCTGCTGTGCTAGGAGAATAGACTTCGTCTGATTTAAATCTTTTAAAATTTATTGGGTGATGCCTGTAGCTCAAAGGAGTAGGGCGCCGGCCCCATATACTGGAGGTGGCGGGTTCAAACCCAGCTTCAGCCAAAAACTGCAACAACAACAAAAAAATTATTAACACTTGCTTTGTGGCTTAAAGTGTGGCCCGTCCTGGAGAATGTTCTATGTGCTCTTGAGAAGAACGTGCGTTCTCCTGCGTGTTGGTTGGGTCCGGTTGGTTTGTGGAGCTGGTGGAATCCTCTTCCCTTATTTATCTTCTATCTGGTTGTTCTGTCCATTATTAAAAGTGGATATTGACATTTCCAGTTATCATTTTAGAGCTCTCTATTTATTCCTTCAATACTGTCAACTTTGTTTCATATATTTAGGGGTTCTGTGGCTAAGTGAAGATATAATTGGTAATAATTATATTATGGTTATAATTGTTACATCCTGCTTAAAGGATTCTGAAGGATCATTTTGACTACACGAAATTTCACCTAGGTCAGTGACTCACTGGCCTTTCACCACAGCTCAATGCAGTACCAGTGGATTTATAATCTGTCCCTCTCTTTACTTTCACAAAAAGATTTGAGATGTCTTATAATGAGCTATTTAAAAAAGTAAATGACATATAGATTTGAGATGATTTCTAATAATAGTCAGAGAAAACAGTTTTTTTTTCTTTTCCTCGCATGTGAAGGGAGGGGAAAATTGATATACTAAACTGTAGGACAGTGGTTCTCCTGATGCCGTGACCCTTTCATACAGTTCCTCATGTTGTGGAGACCCCCAACCATAACGAAAATAATTTTAAGGTTGGGGGTCACCACAACATGAGGAACTGTACGAAAGGGTTGTGGCATTAGGAAGGTTGAGAACCAGTGCTCTAGGATATCATAGTCAATGGGGCTGAACTTCTGTCCTTCCCTGAGGACAAGCTAGAAAGGTAAGTGAGTTGTGTCATTTCAGCGTCTCGGAAGTGAACTACTACTCTGCCTTCTGAGGCTCTCCCGTTCACTTCCCTACTTGCAGACTCTTCCATTCCTACAAGTCTGTTTAGATGGCTGTCACTTCTGCAGTCAGCTCCCGCCCGTTTCTACTGTAACTGTCACCACCATGGCTGCTCGTGCTGTCCGGCACTTACTGGGTCGTCCTCCTGCACCATGTGCCCTCTGAGGGGAGACAGCTGGCCCCTGGTCCCAGGAGTAAGGGGCTCTGCCCAGGCCTCGCCGCGTGGGCCAGCTGAGTTAGCGGCAGATGTTAATCCACGCACCACCTCTTCCTGCGGCCTTTCCCATTTGACAAATGGAAAAGCCAGAAACAGAAAAGTTCCCTGCTGGAGGTTTTTCTTCCAGAGGTTTCATTTTCTGGAAATCTAGAAAATCCACAAGAATGGCTGGGGAGCCCTTAGTGGATTTCTTTTTCTTTTTTTGGTAAATGTCCATGGCCACTTCTGGTCTCCTGACTGGGCCTGCTGTCCACACTGAGTTCATTCATAGCCAACTGGCCCACAGCAAATGTCACGTGATGGAAAGAGGTTTGAGGACGTGTTGGTGAGTACCACAAAAAGTGATGGATGCCATTTGGGCTTAGACTGTTTACTTGGAAAGGTGAAGGGACAGCTTCCCTTTTAAACTTGGCACCTAAAGCTCCTTGACTCCCTGTAAAATGTTACCTGGGGACATACAGTTATTTAGAAGCCAGGCACACATCTACAGTCCCAGCAGCTCCGGAGGCTGAGGTGGGAGGATTGCTTGGCCCCAGAAGTTTAAGATCAGCCTGCCAATTTAGCAAGACCCTGCCTTTAAAAATGATAAGAAAACAAGGAAATCTTTACCATGGGGGCAGTAGTACACTGCAAGTTCCATGCTGGGAGGAAGGGAGGTGTCCGAGGCATTGAACAGAGTTCAGTAAGCACCAGGCTTACCGCTCAGGTTTAGATTTCAACCTGAGGTGACCTCACAGCCCAGGATACGGTGCAGGGACCTCTCTGATCTGCAGCGTCTTTAACTCATACCTGCGTTTCCTGGATGACTTCAGCATCTGACCTCAGTGTTTGGACATTGTGCCCCTCCCCCCTCATTTACATTCACCTGCTTGGATCCTGAAGACATTTCAGTTTGCTTTAGATGTTCCTTGATCTGAACCTACTTCATATTAGCAAATACTCACATTTCCCAGTGGGACCCAAGGAGTAAAAGTGATAGTAGGGCCAGTTGGAGGTTCTGGGACAGGCATTTGGGCCCTGTTTGGGTCTACCTGCCCAGCTTTGGGGTGAGAGAGCCTTGAGTTGGAAGCTTGCTGGCCGCTGACTAGCCGTGTCAGCATGAAGGATATTTAAAATCTCTAAGCTTCACCTTCATCACTGGTAAAGGGAAGATGATAACATTAGCACCTACCCACCTTAAGGGTTCTTGTCATGACTCAGAGAGATGACACGTGCTGCCTGCTGGAATGTAGCAGGAACTTGGCCTTGATCTCTAGATGTGCTGTCCAATAGGGTACCTTACACCATGGGAACCTGCCAGGCTGATGGGTGCTCTCAAGTGGAAGTGACAATGGAGATGTAGGAATTGCCCATTTAGAAGGCCAAACAATGTGGAAACTGACCCAGGTCCCAGCCCTTGTCTGCTGGGTCCAGGAGGGATGCTCGACCACTCTCTGAGCTCAGGAGTTAACTTTCCACAACCCTGCTAGGACTCTGGTAGTGAAAGACATCATTTAACTTGAAGTTTCACTAACGCCGTGCTATTTACATTGCACAGTCAAATTTCTTGCTGAATGTAGAGCTGTTGGGATATGTAGACTAACTTCCTGGTTAATACTGCATCACTTTGAGAAAGAAGTGTCAATTGTAAGAAGAGTGCATCGTGACATCTGGATGACCTCTCTTTACATCTTTAAAATGGTACACACATAAACGGTCATAAATGGCTGGCACATACAGCCAGAAACTAAAGGAATGTCATCTTCATTCATCGAGGCACCTGAATATAACTCATATCCAGTTATCAGCCAGCATTCTTAGCTGATAATAAAAATATAGTTACTTTTAAAAAGAGAAAAGAAATTTGTCCCCTGTAAAAGGATTTAAATAAAATCACTTTCCCTGAAATGTCACTGTCTATGCTTACAGACTCTATAGTTTATAGGAAATACAATTGGTTTAAAAAGCAAAACCATAAAACGAGAGTGTAGGAAAAAGTCCAAATGATCAACAACTATCAACTGCTTATAATTTGCAAGGAATAACCCACATATCCATTAATCACTCTTACCTCTTTGGAGGCTAAGATTTGGCGTAACTCTTTCCTGAGATCAATAAACCGATCGTGGAACAAGGCCATG
Source organism: Perodicticus potto (assembly GCA_963574655.1). Taxonomy (NCBI): domain Eukaryota; kingdom Metazoa; phylum Chordata; class Mammalia; order Primates; family Lorisidae; genus Perodicticus; species Perodicticus potto. The sequence continues at coordinate 15,297 of CAUYRH010117171.1, read as the reverse complement.
CACCAGGACTCCGTGAAGTAGCTAGTGAGGAAAGGAGAGATTCAGTGAGCTGGCAACCCTCTCATTACCGCTAATAAAGTATTTACCTGCTTTTTTGCCTTTATAAATTACAGCTCTGGCCCCATTGCAATCGTTTGCTCATGAAATGCCCTGTGGAACAGCCAGGCCAATCAATTTTTTAAATGGATGTTCCTGCTGGAAGGCCAGCTTCCATAATTACATTTAAAGTGGTTTAATTCAGAGCTGGGGCAAGACCCAGTGAAGAATCCTGATTTTATCAGAATTTAAAAGCCTGAAGACTTGTAAAGAACGGTGTCTCCATTATCTGCCCTCGTTTGAGAAAAACAGATTGCAAGATTAACTGAACTGCTGCATAAACAAATTAAATTTGGGTAGACAGTAACGCAAATGTTGTTCATCATTAAGGTTTCTGGAGTAATAATGACTAGAAAAACAGGCTGCCGTGGTGCTGTAACGTGGTCTTCACACAGTTGGGCTGATGCTTAATTGAATCTCTTACAGGAGAGCCACTCTTTGAGTGTTTATATTTGCTTAACTTTGCACCGAAAAAAAATGGAATAAATGCTTTGTTACCCGAGAACAATATGGCTGTCTTCTAATTACAGGTGATCACTAAAAGTTTGATGGATTCTTGGAATAACCACAAACATTTATTGGTATTTTAAACTCTTTTACTTTAATTGTAAGTATTTTGGAACAGGACACTCAACTTCGCATAGGGTCAAAGCCATGCTGATTGTGTGGGTTTTGTTTTCCTCTGGTTATGAACTTGTTCCTGTAATTGTTAATAGAGGTCATGTGTGTGTGCAGGGGAGCAAACACTTGGTGCCCCGCCCATGTAGTAAGCACCTTCTGTTTTCCAAGACTTAAAAGTTCTTAGAGAGGGAAGAGAAGAGCCGGGAAGTACTGAGGCATTAGCAGACACAGTGAGGCCGGGTGTGGGGGCGCACGCCTGTGATCCCAGCACTCTGGGAGACAGAGGCAGGTGGATCGCGTGAGCACAAGTTAGAGACTAGCCTGAGCAAAAGTGAGACCCTGTCTCTAAAAACAGCCAGGTGTTGTGGCGAGCCCCTGTAGTTCCAGCTACTTGAGAGACTGAGGCAAGAGAATCGCGTGAGCCCAGGAGTTTGAGGTTGCTGTGAGCTGTGATGCCGCAGCACTCTACCAAGGGTAGAGACTCTGTCTCAAAAAAAAAAAGACCCACTGACACAGGCCCGCATCAGGACCAGCACGGCACTCGGTTATGCCTGTGAGCTGCTCACGGGACCAGAATATGACACAAAATCCTGCCGAGTTGCCTGCTTGAAATCTCCCGTGTTTGTTCCCAGGCTACCATCAGAAGTTTGGGGACCTACAGCCACGTCTGTCCAGGTGGCCATGGCCTCTTTCTCTCTGCTCCCTTCTCCTCCAGCTAGGCCCCGTTCCAGGACCCCTGGTGCTGTGCTGCCCACGGCGACTTCCTTCCCTGCTTCAGAGGGGGAGCCTAGAGGCCTTCCACGTCCCTTAGGAGTACACGGCCGATGCTCCGAGCTCTGGCCCACTGTCTAAATGTCCACACGCGCACAGCTCTTGTCCCGCAGAATAGTCTCGCTGCTCTAAAACTCCTCTGCGCTCCGCCTATCCCCCACCTCCATCCCTCTCTCTGAACTGCTGGCAAATTAACGTTTATCAGAGAAAAGGGGGCCATGTAACAATCTCTGTAAAAGAGTTTTAAAATCCTATAGTGGTCCAGTGCTTATTTCAGAAACAGAGTAATGAGCCTGGTGTGGTTCCGCCCTGCGGCTGTTCCTCGGAGCAGCAGGCGTTTATCTCCGTCCACCTTCTGTGCCCCCAGGTGCCACCACCTCGCGGAGGATTCGGTGGGCATGGACATGAGCCCCTGGAGGCCTCAGAACTAGCTTTTCAGTTGTGAACAAAGGCTGACAAAGATTATCCCTCGAAGGTGGACAATGATGAAAACGCGCACCAGTTATGTTTAAGAACGGTGAGTTTAGGGGCTGGTGCGAAGGATGAGTTGCACATTGTTGGAGCAGAGGCAGTGAATGAAGGAGGCAGTCTGACTAAGGGAACGCTGGAGACTTTGAAGATGTCTGTATAGCCAGCTGTTTCTCTTGGGGGCTTTGAAATAACACCACCTGTGACCTGAGGGTTGAAGTGTGGTTCAGGGCCAAGCGTGTCAGTGGGCAGCCCTTAGTAGCTGTGGAAGAAGATGCAGAGCCAGAAGATGAAGAGGAGGAGGATGTGAAACTCTTAAGTATGTCCGGAGAGCAATCTGCCCCGGGAGGTGGTAGCAAAGTTCCACAGAACAAAGTAAAACTTGCTGCTGATGAAGAAGAAGATGATGAGGAAACTGAAGAAAAAGCTCCAGTGAAGAAATCTGTATGAGACACTTCAGCCAAAAATGCACAAAAATCAAACCAGAATGGAAAGGATTCAAAACCATCAACACTGAGATCAAAAGGTCAAGAATCCTTCCAAAAACCTGAAAAAACTAAAACAACAAAAGGAGCTAGTTCTGCAGAAGACATTAAGGCAAAAATGCAAGCAAGTATAGAAGAAGGAGGCTGTCTTCCCAAAGTGGAAGCCAAGTTCATCAATTATATGAAGAGTTGCTTCCGGATGACGGATCAGGAGGCTGTTCAAGATCTCTGGCAATGGAGGACATCTGTTTAAGAAAATAGTTTAAACAGTTTGTTAAAATTTTCCATCTTATTTCATTTCTGTAACAATTGCTAGCTGGCTGTCCTTTTTATAATGCAGAGTCAGAACCTTCCCTACCGTGTCTGATAAATGTTGTCCAGGATCCATTGCCAAGAATATGTTGTCCAAAATGCCTGTTTAGTATTTTTTTTTTGAGACAGAGTTTCACTTTGTTACCCTCAGTAGAGCGTGGTGGCGTCATGGCTCACAGCAACTTCCAACTCCTGGGCTTAAGCGATTTTCTTGCCTCAGCTTCCCGAGTGGCTGGGACTACAGGTGCCCACCACAAGGCCCGGCTTTTTTTGTTGCTGTTTTAGCTGGCTGGTGCTGGATTCGAACCCCGCCCACCTCGGTATATGGGGCCAGTGTTCTACCCACTGAGCTACAGGTGCCGCCCGCCTGTTTAGTTTTTAAAGATGGAACTCCAGCTTCACTTGGTCTTAAGTATGTATGGGATGTTATGATAGGACATTAATAGTAGTGGTGGTCAGATATAGAAATGGTGGGGAGACAAAAAGATACATGTGAAATAAACTCAGGATTTTAATAAAGTAAAAAAAAGAAAAAGAAATAGTGTTCTCTCAATAACAAAACACGATGCCAACCAAATTTGCCAGCAGCACCTAAGATGAATGGACACGTGGGTGGCATGAGGCGGGGAGCTCTGGGTGCCCACAGTGGCTGGTCCGGGGCTGGGAGAGACCTGTGTGGTGAGGGCACAGGTCAGCCTCAGGAAAGCTTCCACACCAGCTACAGCCACTGGGTGAGGGTGGGACAGACGGGTCTCCTCCCCTGCACACTTTCCTCCCTTCTCCGTAGACGGGAGAGGAGCACCCCATATTCTCCCAGAGCTGAGGTCAGGTTTCTGTACCAGAGGCTGCTGAGTGCTCTGGCGTGATCAACATCAGTGATAAGCTTTTGGGAAATTTGTATTTCCGTGGATATTGTGAATTTATAAAGTAACAAAACGTTGACTTCTTTTCCAATTCATATTCCAAAAAAGAGACGATGAATAGGAGCCGCTGAGTAACCTATGTCGCTGGTTGTCTAGAGATCTTCAGGAAAGAGCTGGGAACACAGACCACGAGGGTGGGAACTCCTGATGGAAGCGAGCAGCAGGGGGATGTCAGCCCCTGAGGAAGGACCCTGTGTGTGGGCAGTTGCTTTACAGCGGCCGTGTGCACGTCTGACCAATCCCAGTGTGTACCGTCGTTTGTACACACTGGGAGGAAGAGCACGGAAAGTCTCCAGGACCTACACGGAACATGTTAGTATCCCCGTTCACGTTGCCAATGGCTGGCCTGGGAGGACATCAACTCTTTATCACTTTTGCAAATAATACACTTTTCCTAGAAGCCCCAGGAAACGAGGACTCGTGGAAGTGAATTAACTCTTTCTGGTCAATATGGACCAATCGTTAAGCAATTGATTAGACTTCTGCAGAGGCTGCCCTACCCTCATCTCGTCACCCAGGCTGTTTTATCGACAGACTCGTGCAGACTGGGTGGGATGTGGGAGGCAGCTCAGAGCCGCTCGGCACAGCACGCTGGGAGAAGCTGCAGGAAAAAGCACAACACACGTGTCGTGGCAGAGAGGCAGCTGGAGGGTTTCCTTGAACAGCCTGGATCTTAACTGCAAGGCCAAGGCTTGGCTGACAGAGGAGCAGGCAGGAAGAGGTGTGGAAGTCAGGCGCCTTCCCCGGCCTCTGAAAGGCTCAGCTGGCACCTGGCAAGCTGCAGTAGTTAGCCAGAAGGAGGGGGCGGGCAGAGAAAGAAACATTTTTCTTTTTCTAAGATTTTCGTTTTAATGAAAAGCATTGTAACATTCTCTTGGTGTGATAATAGCCAGTTTTGCTTTTAGAGCTGTTAAGAGGATTCCCCATCTGCCACTCCCGCTGCAGAGTTCTGCTGGCCCTGAACTTGCCGAGTCACCTTTTCTTCAGGTGGGGAGTGCGGCTAGGGTGGATGTGCTTTCTGGGACACACAGACCTCAGATTCATGCAGAGGGTAGACAGTGTTCTCCTAAGATGCCCGGCTCAGTAATGAGTCTTGACCCGGTGACCCCATGGGACACAGTGCAGCTGCCGGGCGGGGCGCGTCCTCCTCCAGCGGCCGCTTGTCTGTGCCACATTGACATTTGCTACACAGAAGGTGGGCAGCAACAATGTCATGGCAGCAAATAGACACCCCGAGGCCAGGTATGACCTGTAGACGTGTTTACTTTGGGCTGAACAACTTGAAATCTGGATTTCAGGCCTTTCTTTTGAAAATCAATCAGGAGACACTGCTTGGGTCCTCGGGTGGCAGAGTCAGCTCAGTTGCTGGAGATGCCGTCTGTGGTGGTCCTTGTCATGCCAGCGGCCTGCTGGCATCTGGGGGTGCCCTGCCTGGCTGAGACGTTTGGGTGACGTATGTAAACATGTTCTCCGAAGCCATTCTGCCACGTCCTCGCCCGTGCTGGTCTGCGTGCTGGAAACACCAGACTGGCGTCCCATCTTCCTCCTTCCCACCTGCCGTCCGTCCACCCGTCCTAATAGGAGCCCTTCCTAAACCCTGTATATTTCCAACACCTGCCTCCCTCGGGGCCTCTGCTCTGTGCTCCCCACCCCATCCTCAACAAATACTCAGCCTTCCCAGTGCTTCCCTGGAGACTCTTCTTTCCTCTCTCTTCTCTGAGCCAGGCATCTTGCAGAGCTTCTGACTTAGCAGCTGCATATGGCAAGAATGGCGAGACCAGGGGGCCACCCTTCCTCTTTCATTAGTTGCAGCCATTATGCCCCACGCACGCTCTGTGCCGCAGAGGAGGGAGTCCCTGCTGCCCTCAAAAGTGCACATGTGGGGCGTGGGCTGGGGTCAGGGGAGCACCTGGGGATGGCACCGCAGGGAGGGGCTGGGGGCCACTGCAGGGAGGCCAGCGCAGGCTCAGCCAGCAGACTGTGGCTCCCTTGTCCTTTCGGAGGCCACATTTCTAGGTCTGCCTCTCTTGGACTAGTGTTTGCCAAGCTTCAGTCACCTGGAAACTCATCATTTTTTTGTGACCATACTTCCGAATTTTTTTTTTACATCGATTTACCTTTTTTTAGATTGAAATAATTACTTTTGCCTTGTCAATGAAATCATAGGGTTGATATTTTAAAAAATCTTTTTGAAATTTTAGTTCATAATCGGTAAGATGTGCAGCTGTGCTGCCTAAGTTACTTTGGTACCACTGGGCGAATACTTTCTGCTCCCTGGGACGCATTATAGGTTGGTGCCGGGGAGCACTATTCTATTCATCTGGGGACACAAACCTACAGACGCTGTTGTAAATAATTTATGTGCATTATTTCACTTCTTCCTATTGCCAAGGCTCTAAAGTGGGACTTGCTGGCCTATTGTGCAGCTGAAAAACTAGTTCTGAGAGATTAAATAATTTGCCCAAGGTCACACAGCTAAGGAGGGGATTAACTGAGTCTTACCCACAGTGCTGCATGACCAACCCTGTTCAGACAACTGCACAACCACTTTTTATTTGCTTATGCTCATTCTCGAGTCTTTCTAGAAACTTGCTTAATTACCCCAGTTTCCTTGATATCTCCTACATTAGCTAGGATTAGGTTTGATTATAATTAGAGAAAATTTCAAAGTAACTATGGCTTTAAAAAGGCAGAGGTGGGCTCGGCGCCTGTGGCTCAGCGGGCTGAGGCGCCAGTCACGTACACCTGAGCTGGCGGGTTCGAATCCAGCCCGGGCCCACCCAACAATGATGGCTGCAACCAAAAAAAAATGGCCGGGCGTTGTGGCGGGCACCTGTAGTCCCAGCTACTTGGGAGGCAGAGGCAGGAGACTCGCTTGAGCCCAGGAATTGGAGGTTGCTGTGAGCTGTGATGCCACGGCACTCTATCCAGGGTGACAGCTTGAGACTCTGCCTCAAAAAAAAAAAAAGAAACTGAAATTAACATTTGTCATCAGTATCGAAAGAATTCCAAATCCATTACCATCCAAAACCTCTTGACCTTCACCAAAACACTAAAAAGCTGTGAAGTCATACATTTCACAGGTTTCCTCACTCTTAGAAGATCAAGAAACAACAAATTATCCTCATTTTTTGGTAAACATGACAGTGGATCTAAGAAGGACATGATTATCAGATTTACTTGACTATCAAACCCTTCAAAGCACCAAATAATTTAATGTGATCTAGTCGTCTTCTGCAGATATCAAAAAGAAAAAAAATTACCTGTTTTTGGTAGAAAGAGTAGCATGAAGTTTGGTTAAAGAAAAAACAGCATGGACTGGGCACGTTGGCTCACACCTGTAATCATAGAAGTATGGAAGGCTAAGACAGGTAGACTGCTTGAGCTCAGGAGTTTGAGATTAGCCTAAGCAGGAGCAAGACTCCGTTTCTACTAAAAACAGAAAAATTAGCCATGTGTTGTGGGGGCACCTGTAGTCCCAGCTACTCAGGAAGCTGAGGCAAGAGGACTGCCTGAGCCCAAGAGATTGTGTTGTTGTGAACTATGATGATGCCACGCACACTACCCAGGGTAACAGAGTGAGACTCTGTCTCTGCTCCCCACCAAAAAAAAGAAAAGAGAAAACAGCATGAAAGCCTTTTTAGCAAAATCAACTATAGATGTCTTCAGTGTCTATTTTAAAAATGTGATCCCCTTTTTTAAAAAGTAGTTTAAAATATTTTATTTAAAAAATTCATCTTAGAAGGGTACAAGTGAAACTTACTAAATGCAGAATATAAATGTCTTCATACAGTGATTAAAAGGCCATGAAGGCTATATTAAATAGTTAAAAAAAAAAAGTCAGATGAAGGAAAAAGAGATAAGGTAAACGTAAGGTTAACTCAACATTGTCTGAGTTGTTATGATTGTTTCAACTCTGCTTTGAGCTTCCTAGCAGCCAAGACAATGGGTGAGTGCAATTATAAAGATTTATTACAGGAATAAGAAAATATTCTAGTTTTTCCAAAAAAGAAAGGACTTCCCTTGATTTTAATTTGAAAAGATATTTCTCATGTTGAGAAAAGAACACTATATAATGTAATATAGCATATATTACCCTTAATCGGATTTTTGTTGCGAATGTCAATATGATTGTCTACGGCCAAGCACATAATGCGAAGGACTATTCAGTGAAGGCAATTCCAGAGGGTTATGGAATGTTCATTAACCATACAGCCTTCCAGTGCTTTAGAAATAGCACTGTTCTCTGGAAAACGCATTATGCTCGCTAAGGTACGTCTAAGTGAATGCATTTTTCCACTTGATTATATCAAGTCATGTAAATATCATCAATGGAGTGAATTGCCACAATATTCCTTGATTCATTTGTTAGATGAACATAGAAACAAAGAGTCCGAAAGTTGGAAAGGATGTAGGAAACTTCATAGTCTAACAGTAAATTATTGCAGTTAATGTCATAAAAGGTTATCTCTGACAATCAGTCTAGGGAACTTGGTTTGCTTACTATGATAGACAGTTGGATCCCTCTCTCAAGGCCATCTGCTCCAGTACTGAAGACAGTTCTGTTTTTTACATTATGCTGAAAGCTGCTGAGCTGTAATTTTCACCGGCTTTTAAAGGCTGTCCTGCAGATCAACTGAGCAACCCCTTCAAAAGACCCTTTTGATTTCCCCTTTCTGCCTTATCTTTCCTAAGCTAAACATCTTCAGTTCATGCTACTAATCCGTTTAAAATGGTGATGATAATATAACATTACTAAGTCATGTAACACTTAGAAATTTTTTCAGTGGCTTAAATACATTCTCTCACTTTATTCTTAAAATAAATCTCTGAATGCTCTACAACAGGCATCTCGCAAGTGATAGTCCCCCTGGTTTATGGTGGAATGCAGGGAAGAAACTTTGTCTCTACACTTTCTTTCTATTTTTGTTTTCAAATGAAAATGTATAAACTGGACTGGACATGAAACGCAGTGAGTATTTAGGACAAGGAAATTTTGAGGGAATTCTATCAATATCAAGAAGATACATTTATGGTAATACATGTTTACAAATTTTAACAAGTGTCAATAATTTCATATGGATGTTTAAAACTTTAAGAAGAAATGTTAAAAAGAGTTAGTTTCTCTTCTCTTTTCAATTAAACATTTTGACCAAAGTATGAATTTGGGATCAGGTTCAAGCTTGAGTGTAGGCTCAAGTGTTCTGACCATCTCAACTGTAATATATCAATATAAACTCTTCTGGTTTGCCAATTAAGTATTCTTAGAGTAATTTTCTAAGCCCTGTGAAGGTTCTAGGACTTCTTGTACTTCAGTCAATACAGAAACTATTGTCCTGTTTCTCCTATATCCATCTTCATCCACTCATATTTACTGAGTTCCCGAGCATCTTCTGATTCCTCATCTGTGTTCCTGGGAAGGAATGTCAGAATTCAAGCATTTTTCCTTAAACTGTAACAACCAGAGTCTGCTATGAGTATAAAACTTAACCTGTTGGGATAAAATCCTAAACACAAAGCATTCAATTTAAACACACAGAAGCAACAGTAGTTAATGGTATATAATTAAAACATCAGCTTTAAAAATGTGCCTCCTGGGGCACCTGAATGATGGATGTCCAATTTGACAAACTTTCACTCTGTCAATTTGACAGACTTTCACTGTGTCAAGGAGGAGCTCTACTGAGCCAGAGTAGATTAGAAAATCACATGGTGAGACTCGGTGCCTGTGGCTCAACCGGCTAAGGCGCCAGCCATGTACACCTGAGCTGGCAGGTTCGAATCCAGCCTGGGCCCACCAAACAACAATGACGGCTGCAACCAAAAAATGGCCAGGCATTGTGGCGGGCGCCTGTAGTCCCAACTACTGGGGAGGCGGAGGCAAGAGACTCACTTGAGCCCAGGAATTGGAGATTGCTGTGAGCTGTGATGCTACAACACTCCATCCAGGGTGAGAGCTTGAGGCTCTGTCTCAAAAAAAAGAAAAAGAAAATCACGTGGTGAGAGCTCTCCCTGAGATGTAGTCTGGCCTTCATCCCGCCATAAATCGATGGAGCTCTCGGGGCTCAGTCTGGCACTGCTATGGTGAGCCTGAAAGAGGTGGAAAGGACTCTCAACCTCTATGGAAACTGGAGTACAAACCTTTCATGAAGGGATGGATTGTGGATTGCAACTCGGGGCAGGTTGGACCGCTGGAAATATTAGCCTGACTGCACATTCTATTTGAATAGAATGATCCTGCTCTAAAGTTTCCCTTTTCCCTTTATGAATGTGTCCAAATGTCAATCTGAGCCATTTTCCTAAAGAAGAAACTAATGGACATCAGCACATAGAAAATGAAAACCAGTCATTTCACCCTCTGACTGCAAAACGTTCACAAATAGAGGGGAGTAGACTGGGAAGCCATATATGAAATTTAGATCAATCTGCCTCCCCGTGGGACATCGACCCAGCCACTGGCCAGGTCCAATTTCAGCATTCAGCCTCACAGGCAGTGAATAGTTGTAGAGCACCAGCTATTCAGGTTACCACACAACTGAGACACAGTATGTGGTTCTTTCATCAGCATCTTCCTAGTAAAGGATTCTAGCTTTTCAAATACCATACCCTACTTAATCTCCAATGCATTTTCTTTCTAGAAGGAACAGAATCAAAGGGAGCAGGTTTTAGAGTCAAACAGCCTGCTGTTCTCCTACCTGTAAGGGGAAGATATTTATTCCCAGCCTCTGATGTTGCCATGTATCAAGAGAATTCAGCGTAAGGCTCCTGATCTCTTCACTCCTTTGCCACTCTGCTCAGAAAACGACGAGCAGATTATTTGGTTGGTGAATTTGAAGAGACTAAGTTGGGCTTGCACAGCTCGACCCTGCCATGCTGTTCTTGCTGGAGGAACGGCCACAGAGAAACAAATGTCTGTGTTTTCTTTTCCGCATTGGAAGTTTTACAAAGGGAAGGCCCCTGCAGGAGGAAGCATGTGTCCGTTTGGGCTGGGGAACTCATGGATAAGTCTGGCTATTTCCCAGATGCAGTGGCTGGAAGTTCACAGTTGCTGCACTCCGGAGCCGCAGTTTCCCTCCCAGTCTGAATCAGTAGTAAGTGCTGTGTAGTGTTTTGACCTCCATCTGTCCTAGTCTTTGCCTATCTCTTACATCGCTTAGGACTCACGCCCACTTTTTAACCATGTTGACCTTGGAAAGTTTTTTTACTGTGGTCACCATCTCCTCTCGTATTTGTCAAGTTTTTGTGCTTCTTCTGGTTCCCTGTCTGGGTGTTGTCATTATTTTATCAACATGGCAAAACTGTGAGTGTAAGATGTCTAGCACGGGGCTTAGTGTTCACTGACACTCCGCCTTTCCCTTCTATTATTTTAGGTGATGTAGTGATCACCTCATAGTCTTAGTTCCTTCTTTCCTTTAATTCCCTTCAGTAAGTTAGCTTCTTCCATCTCTCCCCAAGGGAGTGTCCTTCAGACCTTTTATTTTTTCGATATATTTTTACCATTTCCACTTTACAGATGAATGACTTTCTTATTGAACTATTCTGTCTCTAAATCGTTCCCTAAAGTGTGGTCCCAGAACCAGCGACATCACCATCTCCTGGGAACTTGTCAGAAAGGGAAACTCCCAGGCCCCACTCAGGCACAGTGACTCAGAAGCTCTGCAGGTGGGATCCAGCAGGTGGTGGTTTGACAAGCCCTCAGGTGATTCTGAAGCTCATTCAAGTTTGAGAACCAGAGACCCAGGTCATTCTGTTTCTATTTAGATCCATGGCTGGTCTCGACCTAGATATTTTTCTTGTCTTAATCACTTCTGTTATTATCAACCACCGTGTTTGTTGTAATTATCAATTATTTCATACCTCAAAGCCCTGCCATCCCCACCTCCAGCCATGGGTAACTATTGGGTCCTGAAAGGATTTAAAATTAGGATCTTCAGGTCTCTTTTGTACAGACTTTTGTCACTATGATATCTGACTTATTGAAAATTTGGACAACTCAGTTTTAATTTAGTTTACCAGGTGTTCATTTTCACAGCCATTGTGTAACACAAACTACCCGCCAATCTGCAAATCCTTGCTCTATGTTTTGTTTCTAATGGGTAAACAAAAAATCTCCCATCCCAGGACGCTACAGGTAGCGCTGGAAAAGATTGGTTTTCACAGCACTGATTTTCTAACAACTTGAAAAGCATCAAGCAATTCAATTATCCTAAAATTGTCATCCAATTTGTTTCTCTGTGGGAGAGCTAGTATTCTTGTGTCATGAAGACCAAGAGATTAGCTGCTTTCTGGAATATGTGATTTTTTTTTCCTTCCTGTTTTTGTTGAATTGCTGAAAGAAATATTTAGGGGCAGCAAGAATTGGGGGAATTGGGGCAAGGAGGAGCAGGAGGAGGGGTGAAATGGGATCAGAGAAAACAAGATGTTTTTCATTTCAAATGACCATAAAAATCAGTATTTATTCAATGTGCTTGATATATGTTATAGTAAATAATTAACACCTAGGTACTTCAAATAATGAAATACTTCAGGTTATTTATTAACTTCCCTCCCGCTATTGCTTGAACGTTTATGCAAATTATTTTCAATCAATGAAATTTGTAGACATTCATGATTCTATTATAAATGAATATTAATGTGTAACATTTTAGGGAAATGTCATTCTTTCTTACGCCATTCATTCTGAGGCATTTTGGAGGAAGCAAGTCATTCACTTAAGTTGTAATGAAAGCATTTAGTTTTCATTACTGTGTAGGAGTCTTCTCCTCAAGGGAATATTTCACAGCTGTTATTCATTCAATCTCAGTTTCCCTGGGAGGGAGGCAAAGGGAGCCCAGTGAGCCAAAGTCAATGAGCTGAGTCTTTGTTCAGCTCCATTCCAAAGGGCTACTCAGTTTCAGCTAAACCCCTTAGGTCTAATTTAAGATGCCCTGGGGAAGGCTTTTCTTTGTCATCTATTCCCATTGACAACAGTTCAGACATAACCGTTTGTTCTCTGAACCTTCCACCACAGGACCGCAGGCGGCATCCGTGACACCTACCCTAGGAATGGGGGTCTTCCAGGGTCAGGCAGACATTCTGAGAGCTGCATCTTCAGAGTCCTTCTGAAATCCCCCTGGTACCCACCAGAATGGCCAGGCCTTGAACCGCATTGTCAATACTCCAAGATGTTGCATTTGATGGTGGTGATGACAGAGGTCCTCCTTTTTGAATGTATATTCACTGATTTCTATCTTTCGTCCTCCAGCTGACAGAAGGGGCACTTTGCCTTCATTCCTGTCTCCCATCCTTTTTCTAGTCTTAGTTAATCACCTTCTGTTAGTTTCCCTTACTCCATCAAGGACAAGTCATTTCTACATTGTCTTCTTCTTCTTTTTTTTTTTTTTTAGACAGAGCCTCAAGCTGTCACCCTGGGTAGAGTGCTGTGGCATCACAGCTCATAGCAACCTCCAATTCCTGGGCTCAAGTGAGTCTCTTGCCTCCGCCTCCCAAGCAGCTGGGACCACAGGCGCCCGCCACACCCGGCCATTTTTTGGTTGCAGCCATCATTGTTGTTTGCGGTCCGGGCTGGATTCGAACCTGCCAGCTCAGGTGTATGTGGCTGGTGCCTTAGCCCGTTGAGCCACAGGTGCTGAGCCACAACACTGTCTTCTTGAACCCTCATCATTCCACCCTTACAACTTTTCTGGAATCTTCTGCCCTAATTCCAGTTCCCGATCATTTCAACTTTCTTTTCTGTTTCCAACCTAGGCAACCACATTTTGGGGAAAGGTTACAACACCATTTCAAGTGCTGCTCCTCAGCAGTCTTTTCAGACCCGGGGTGGTCACTGGCTAACCCTCCTGACCTGACCTTGCCATTTATGTCACCACACCCTTGTCCACGTGCCCCCTCTAGTTTTCTTTTCTTTTCTTTTCTTTTTTTTTTGAGATAGAATCTCACTTTGTCACCCTGGGTAGAGTGCTGTCGCGACACAGCTCACAGCAACCTCCAGCTCTTGGGCTTAGGCGATTCTCTTGCCTCAGCCTCCCAGGTAGCTGAGACTACAGACGCCTGCCACAGGGCCCGGCTATTTTTTGTTGCAGTTTGGCTGGAGCGGGGTTTGAACCTGCCACCCTTGGTATACGGGGCCGGAACCCTACTCACTGAGCCACAGGCACCGCCCTCAAGTTTTCTTTGTACTTTCAGCCTCTTCCTTCTTACTCGTTCTGTTGGAGGGAAGCGGTATCCCTTCTATGTTCACCCTGGTCATCACTTTGGCCTTTGCTCCATTCCTTTCCCTCACACGTGCTCTGCTCTGCCTCCTTGTTTCATCTCTATTTCTTGAATGATTTTGCTAGGCCAGTAAACTCTCAGTACCCTCCTACAAAAAACAAACGAAGAAGCAAGCAAACAAAAAACCGCCCTGGGTTTTGTGATCCCTTCAGATTATTATCTTCTTAGTTTCCTTTCCAGGGTTCACTGGTGTATCTCCTGAAAATTGGCCAGTGCCTGCCCCCTTGTTTCATAGAAATTGAAATTTTCTCAGATGCAATCAACGACCTCTAACCATCATCAAATCTAATTCACTTTTTTTTATTATTCAATTTACTTCATCTCTCCAAGAAATTTGCTTGTACTCACCAACTCATCTTTTTTTTGAAGACAGAGTCTCATCTCACTCTGTTACCCTAGGTTAGACTGCCATGGCCTCCGCCTACCTCACAGCAACCTCAAACTGCTGGGTTCAAATTATCCTCCTGCCTCAGCCTCCCCAGTAGCTGAAACTATAGGTGCCCACCACAATGTCTGGCTAATTTTTTTTATGTTTAGTAGAGGTGGGGTCTTGCTCTTGCTCAGGCTGGTCTCAAATTCCCGAGCTCAAGTGATCCTCTCACCTGCCTTCCAGAGTGCTAGGATTAGCACTAGAGCCACCAAAGTAGCCTCACCAGCTCATCTTGAGTTGGCTCTTTGCTTGGCTTTCCGGAGACACTCTGGGCTTTTCCTGTGTCTTCTCTGTGTTCCCTCTCCTCCCAACTTGCTGGGAGTGGTCTTCTGCCAGGCTCTTCCTCCAGCCTTCCTTTCTCTTACCACTTCCTCAACTTCATCTACGCCAACTTTTTCAACTATTGCTCCTTATGGATATTTCCAAAATCTAAATTCTGTCTATTGGACATTTCTACCTTGCCTATTTTGGAGGAAGGACTGGCAAACTCTCTCTGTAAACACAGATAGTAAATATTTTAGGCCCTGCAGGCCTGTGGTCTCTGTCACGACTCCTAAACTGCTACTGCGGTGTGAAAGCATCCACGGATGGTACAGAAATGATTGAACGTGGTTGTGTTCCAATAAAACTCTATTTATGGACACTAACGTTTGATTTTCATATAGTTTCCATGTGTTGCAAAAGAAAAATCTGTTCAAACATAAAAATCATTCTTCGCTTTTTTTTTTTTTTTTTTTTTGAGACAGAGCCTCAAGCTGTCACCCTGGATAGAGTGCGGTGGCATCACAGCTCACAGAAACCTCCAATTCCTGGGCTCAAGCGAGTCTCCTGCCTCTGCCTCCCAAGTAGCTGGGACCACAGGTGCCCGCCACAACACCCGGCCAATTTTTGGTTGCAGCCATCATTGTTCGGTGGGCCC
>CAUYRH010117169.1:0-19393 GCA_963574655.1 Perodicticus potto | reverse complement strand
ATGTAGAATATAAATGTCCTCATATAGTGATTAAAAGGCCATGAAGGCTATGTTAAATAGTTCAATGAAAATATTTCAGATTGTATATGAAGTCAGCACATTGTGCCCCATGATTTCACCAATGTACACAATTATGATTTAGTAAAAATAAAAATTAAAAAAAATAAAAAACTAAAAGGAATTGCTGATGGAATAGAGCAAATGAACCGATTACCAAAGATTAATGGTTTAATTGGGAGTTCTGTAAGGTCATTTGCATTACTGTTAATTTTGTGTTTAATTTTATATATTGTGTGTAAAAGAATTAATCAAGCTAAGCAAGAGAATGAAAGACATGCTGCAATTTTCACATTACTTATGAGTGACATGAATGCCCAAAACCACAATAAAAAAGAGAGGGGGAATTATAGGCAGAAAGCCTTTAAGTAAACCTTTAAACAGTTCCATTTTGAGAGAATAAGTTTAAAGTCTTTGTGAGTAAGGAAGGAAATAACCTGGATAGAACTCCATATGTGGCTAAAAGGCCTAGTCACATTGATGTGATGAAGGCCTGGCTTTGTGGGGGCAGGCCTACAGGCAGATACTTGTATATCTCTGGAATTTCCAGACTACTCCCTAAGATGCATAACTGCCTCCACATGGTCTGTTAAAAGGTTGAGCATTCAATCAGCTCATTCTCCCAGAACCTTGTTTTGTGGTTTTGTTTTAATTATATAGTACAAGAATAGCTTTAGATAAGGTTAGTAGAATGGTAATCGATTAATCAGTAGACTCAGTGGCTCTGGGCAGCATGAAGCCTGGGTCATGGGATTTGAGTCACAAGATTATTGATTAATAGTGTGTATGTGCAAAATTGACTATATAAGTTGTGGTAAAATAAAGAAATTTTGCTGCTTGCCAGAGAGTGAGTAGCCTCCTTGTTCTCCAAAATTTCATTGCAGGTCTTATGCTCAGGTGTAACATATCTCCCATAAATTTAATCAACATATATTAAAAAAAAATTCCCTCCCCCTAGAAATGAGCTAAAAAATAAACAAAATCCACCTCCCACCTCCCTATTCCCACTTCCTACCATTACCTCCAAATAAAAGGGAAAAAAAAGCAAAAGGAAAAAAACAGAAAATCTTAAAAAAAAAATCACCCCAAAGCCTCCCAAAACAAATTAGTGCATTCCTGCAGGGGGGAGGGGAATTTATGCTGGATCCTCTGGGAGCAGAATGGAGATCTTCAATATAGAAACCTGCAAAGAAAGACATTCAAAACAGAAAAGGAAACACAAAAGAAAACCAAATAGATCACCAGGCAATCTGGAGGGGCAAAGAGTGGGAAAAGAGGGGTGGGGTGGGTGGTAGATATGGCAGACAGGAGAAGGCAGGAGGGGACTGTGAAAGATGGGGAGAAGACAGAGGAAACGTAATAAGCAGAACAGTTTGGTGTCCTTCCAGAACCCTGGGTAAGATAAAACCCTCCTACCTCCCATGCCCACCTACCCTTGAGCAACCCCCAAGGAGGTGAAGTAGGGCAGGGAAATATGGTAAGCAGCTTGTACAGTTGAGATGTGTCCATGGCAAATCCCCAGAGTAAATGAGTAGCCCCCTGCTCCCGGTCCCTGGGCCTTCCCCTGTTCCGCCAAAGCAGGCCTCTCCTCCGCCCTTAGGTATGGAATTCTCTCCCTTTCCATGTTATATGGTTTTGTTAAATATTTTTTTTCCATCCAGGTCATCTTCTCTTTTTCTTTTCTTTTCTTTTTTTTAATTCTTTTTTTCCCCCTTCTTTCCTCTTTTTTTCCTCTCTTTCCTCCTAATACACACTTTTTTTTAGCAAGGGGAATACCATGATGTCACTCTAGCCTGGCTCCTGTAGACACGACCCTGGGGCCTGCTGTTAAAAACCACTGTAGAATTGAGAGCAGGAACTGTTATAGTTGGTGCCTGGCACGGTAGCAGGCTCATGGGAAACCCTAGTCTGTTTTGTTGATGCCTGGTCTGTTGGTTCATTTTGGGATCACCTTGATTTGTCTTCCTCTAAATAGGGATTCATCTAAGGCCAGGGAAGCCTTCGCTGACTCTTTGTATGAGAACTCTATATGTGTAAACCCTTTGGGATTGACACTATATTTGTCACAGAGTATAGTAATACGGTTGACTGAACCACAGCTATGAAAGGGAGCTTCTAGCTCTTTTGCTGTTGCACCATGGTCCACATTGCCAACGTAGATGGAATGGGCATCAGCCCCTATCTTCTCTTCAATGGACATGATCACTGGGCCAGCAGTGCCTGGAGGTGGACTCATATTCATCTGCTTCTCTACCTCGTTCTGTAGCTCTTTTAGCTTCTCAGCTTCTTCCTCCATCTCCCTGACCCAAGTTTTGATCCTTCCAGCTCTGGGTCCTCAATGGCACTGTCCCCTGGGTCACCCTCAACCAGTCCCAGCTCCTCCTCTTCCTCCTGGCTGCCAGGGGCTCCTAAGCCAGGCCCAAGACTCAGAGCTGGTGGGGGGGAATGCATGGAGCTAGGTGGCTCCTCTTCCGACTCAGGCTTGGGCTGTGGTTCTTGCAGCATCAGACTCCAGTTCCTCAGACTCCAGGCCATTCCCATAGTCCCCTGAAATCCCAAGGCCCCCTCCCTGGCCTCCCCACCAGCCTCGGGCACTAAATGGCACCACAACCTGGCTGGAGCCCCGACCACTCTCAGCTCCCGTGGCTGCCATCCCAGACATCTAATATTTGATTCTCTCTATTACTAGTAAAAGTTGGCTCTTGGCAAATAAACCCTAAAGGGAAGGGATTTTGTGTTAGTCATCTTGAAATCTCCCCAGATGGAGGCTGTGATGGTGCCTCCAGTCAACAACCACAGGTGAAGGCTGCTCTACTGCTCAATTTTCAGCTTTCCTAATATATATAACTTTAAATTAAAATTTTTATTTTATTTTATTTATTTATTTTTTGCAGTTTTTGGCTGAGGCCAGGTTTGAACCCACCGCCTCAGGTATATGGGGCTGGCTCCCTACTCCTTGAGCCACAGGCACCACCCTAAATTAAAAAATGTAAACTTGGGAAAACCTGGTACATATATAAAAGAACAGTATCATGATCTCCAGTGTCCTCAGCATTCACCTTTCAAAATTACACCATTAAGTTAATCTTGTTGTAGCTATTCCACACCAATATGGGGGCAGGCACAGGTGAGGGGTAGAGCATTTTTTTTTTTTTTTTGAGACAGAGCCTCAAGCTTTTGCCTTGGGTAGAGTGCTGTGGCATCACAGCGCACAGCAACCTCCAGCTCCTGAGCTCAAGCGATTCTCCTGTCTCCACCTTCCAAGTAGCTGGGACTACAGGCACCCACCACAACACCAGGCTATTTTTTGGTTGCAGCCATAATTGTTGCTTGGCCAGCCTGGGCTGGATTCGAACCTGCCAGCTCAGGTGTATGTGGCTGGTGCCCTAGCTGCTTGAGCCACAGGTAGAGCATTTTTAATATTCTAAGCAATATATAATTTCATTTGGATATATTTTGACATGCATTTATAATAGATCAGGACTGGACTGTAAAAATATATGTCAATTTGTTCAATAAATTAACATTAAATTTTTTTTAAATGAATTTTTTTTTTTAAATGAAAATTTTTTTTAAAAAAATTTTGTTGTTGTTGCAGTTTGGCCAGGGCTGGGTTTGAACTCGCCACCCTGGGTATATGGGGCCACCACCCTACTCACTGAGCCACAGGCACCACCCTAACATTCAATTCTTAATGTAGCTAATTTCGTATACACATTCATTTTTCATTGTCTTAGAGAAATGTCTTTACATGGTTGGTTTGTTTCAATCAATTTGAAAGAATGTTCAATATTGTATCTGTTTGTAGTCCACTACACTTTGTCCCTTTTTTTTTTTTCCCACAAGCTATTGTTTATTGACAAAATAAGTCAGTTTTCCTGTAGACTGTTCACCTTCTGAATTTGGCTGATTGCTTCCTTGTGATATCTTTTCAGTTTTTTCCAGTTTATCAATGCATAATAGTTATTTTGCATAAACTGGTAGTTAGATGCAGAAGGTTGATTCTCTTCATGGTCTTCTTTTGTCAAGAATATTTCATAGGCAGTGTTGTGTAGTAGATGCAATCGCATCACGTCAAGAGGCACATCATTCATGAGAAATCTTGCTTTTAGTGTATTCAGGTGTTGTCAGCTGGATTCATTGATTAGAAAGTTCCCCATTAGCCCTTTACCTAATAGTTTCACCTTCCACTGATGCTCACTGTTAGATCAATAATTTTATTAAGGTTGAACATCAGTGATTGTACAAATCTCTCATTCCTTTTAACTACCTAGGCTCTTTGCTCAGCAAGTATTTGTTACCTTGGAACTTAATTTGTTCATGAAAGGTAAGAAAAAGCATGGTGTTTCCCTTTCATTTCTCAATTTCCATAGTGCTAATCTGGTACACTTACCTATAATGGTAAAGAATAGATTTACTCTTTTGATAGTATCATTAACTTATTTATATATATTTGATATTTTAGGTTTGATATTTAATGTGTTTCCTTTAGGTTTCCTTATTCTTCTTTTGATTTTTCACTCTGAAATAATTATAAATACACAAGAAGTTGCAGAAAAGATATACAGAAGCCAAGTGCCCTTCACTCAACTTTCCCAACACTTTAATAGCACCTAACTACAGTGCAATGTCAAAATCTGAAAATTGATAATGATGCAGTGTGTATTTCTGCCATTTTGTCACATGTGAATATTCGTGATACTTCTATGCAATCAAGATACAAAATTATTTGTCATCACAAGGATCTTCCTTGTGTTATTCTTTATAGTGACACATACTCACCTTTCACCTTGTCTCTGTCTTCTACTCCTGGCATCTAGCAATCTGTTCTCCATCTCTCTGATTTTGTCATTTTTGAGAATATTTCATATATAGAATCATGTCATACATGATGTCTTGAGATTGGCTTTTTCATGCAGCCTTATACCCTGGAGATCTAGCCAGTTTGTTATGTATCAATAGTTTTTTCCTGTTCAATTGCTGCGTAATTTCTCATGCAGTGGATGTATCACAGTTTATCTCCCTCTACTGGTAGAGCTGGACAATGTCAACTGGCAAAGAAATGTTTCAGGTATCCAGCATTACAATAATGTTGGTATTCCAACATTACAACATGAAATATTGATGGTTGGATTTGTAGTTGTGAGCCAATAAATTAATGACTAGAGCACAGGGTTTCACTTCTGCGAATTAAAAAAATTTACATATCTTTTTTTGTTAAATTAAAAAAATATAATAAACATACAGTATTTTCTGTATGATACACTGATATTATTAGCAATGAGACTACTACTCCAGCCCAGGCAACAGCATGAGACCCTGTATCAAACCAAACAAAAGCAGTGAGATTGCTGAATACAGCTTACGATTTCCTTGAGTTTTTTCTTTTTGTTCTCATAATATGTTTTAAAAATACTGTATTTTAAAAACACCTGAAGTAATTTCTCTCTCATTTTTGTGTCTCTAATTTTACTAAAACTGTACCTGTGCAATGAGGTGTATTTTTCTGATTTTAGTTTTTAAGGTTTACTCTTTTTCATTTGTGTGGTTGACTCATGAAAAAGAAGGGTTTGAATTGCATGGGTATACTTTTATACAGATTTAAAAAATGTCTCAGAAAAGTTTTAGGAGATTTGTGACAATCTGAAGAAACTCACAGATAAACCACATAGGCTAGAAATTTTAAAACATTAAGCAAAAGTTACATATATTATGACCATGCAAAATATACAGATACTGTTCTACTTTATCATCTACTGCCATAAAATGTTCAGCAATCTATTACAAAAAGTTAAAATTTATCAAAATTTATGCCCCCCCACACTTATTGACTATACATGGTAACATTCATAGTAAAGAAAAATGTAAACAAATGTAAAGATGTTATATTAAGTCATAAATGTATTGAATTAACTGTAGTTCATGCCACTGTAATACTTTAGGAGTTGTCTCCTGTTGTTGTGGTGGTGAACTCAAGTTTTGGGAGTATCTGCTCAAAATACTGTGTGGCCCTAATCATCCCTGGGTCTCTCCAGTGAATTGTGTATTATACTAAAATGTAATCTCTCACAGTTCTCTGGTATTTTTCATCGTGTTTACTGTAAGACTGTGAACTTTGAGTAACACCATGGAACCCATCTGAAGTACCATAATGCTGGAAGTTCTGAGAACTAGAGAAAAATCAAGACGTCATACTAAAATGTTGAATTGCTTGACTTGTGTCAAAGATGGAGGTCTGCTGCTGTGGTTGACCCTGAATCCAGGGTATTGAACACTGTAAAAAAAAAAAAAAGGAAATTTGGGAAGCTGTCATTGTAACTATGCTAGCCAGTGCAAAACCTTGCTCTTTTTGCAAAATACCTTTACAATCTCATATTGAAAATGCAGAATTTATGTGGGTTCTGTATTGCTATAAGATAGGAGTATTTATAGACCTAATATGATTCAAGACAAAAGTAAAAAGAAGGTGAAAGATCAAAACTACAGAATTAAATGTGACATGGCCTGATTTGATAATTTTAGAAAGAAGTGTAGCTTTAAAAAATTGTCTAAATAACAGGAGAAGCAGCTTCTACTAACCAAGAGGAAACAGATATGCTTCCGGATGCCAGTAAGAAAATCATTGATGAGAAGGGATATCTGCCTGAGAAAGGTTTTAATGCAGAAGAAAGTTTGTTGTTATTGAGGGAAAAGATTGCCACAAAGGACATTTATTAGGAAGAGAAGCTAGTACCAGGATTTAAGGCAAGAAGGGATAGGCTAAAAGTCTACCATTTTGTCCAAATGTAGTCCAGGTTTAAGATTAGGACTACCCTCTTCTATAAGGCTGCTAACCCCAAGCCTTGAAGGGAAAAGATAAACAATACTTTCCATTCTTTTGGCCGTACAACAAGGAGGCCTGGACAATGAGAATCCTTTTTCTGGATTGCTTCCATTGATGCTTTGTTGATCAAGAGTTTTAAAAAACTCCTTTTTAAAGTTCTTTTGATATTACAATGCCCCTGGCCAGCCAGAACCTGTCAGCTTAATACTGAAGGTGTCAAAGTGACCTACTTGACTCCAAACACAGCATTTCTAACTCAGCCTCTATCAGAGAGGGATAAAGAATTGTAAGGTTCACATAGCTCTATGGAAAATATTGCCAATGCTATGGAAGAGAACCCCCAAAGAGCAGCATGAATGTTTTAGAAAAATTACACCATTGAAGATGGCTTCCTTGTTACAGAAAAAGCTGTGAAAGAGCTGAAAGAATAAATTCCTGCTGGAGAAAAACTGTGTCCAGATGTTATGTATGATGTCACAAGATTTGTTGCAGCTCATGAAGAAAATCCTGAAAGATATTGTGAATGTGGCCATGAAGAAAATCCTGGAAGATATTGTGAATGTGGGCAAAAAAAGTGGGAGGGTGAAAAGTTTCAAGATATAGGTCTTGGAGAAATTCAAGAGCTCATAGACATCACACAAGAAGAATTAGTAGAAGGTGATTTGATGGCAATGACTGTTTCTCAGCCAGTGCCAACCAATGAGGAAGAAATAAAAGAAACAGTGCCAGAAAACAAATTGACATTAGACACTGTGGCAGAAGGGTCCCATTTAAGACTGCTTTTGACTTACTTTCAACATGGACCCTTCCATGATACAGACACTAAAACAAAAGCAAATAGTGGCAAAAGTATTGGAAACAGATAGAAATATTTTTAGAGAAATGAAAAACCAGAAAGTCAGGCCCATATTACAATATCATTTCATGAAGCTGCACCAAGTATGCCAGCCTCTTCCACCCCTTCTGCCTCCTCCATCTCCTCTGCTACCATGGAGACAGCAAACTCAGTCCCTCCTTATCCTCTTCCTCAGTCTACTTAGCATGAAGGTAATGAGGATGAAGACCTTTATGAAGATTCACTTCCACTTAATGAACAGTAAATACATTTTCTCTTTCTTATTTTTTATTATTTTTTTTTAGACAGAGTCTCTGTCACCCTGGGTAGAGTGCTTGGTGTGATATCTCACAGCAACCTTAAACTCTTGGGGTCAAGTGATGCTCTTGCCTCAGCCTCCCAAGAAGCTGGAACTACAGGCATCCACCACAATGCTCAGCTAGTTTGTCTATTTTTAGTGAAGATGGGGTCTTGCTCCCACTCAGGCTGATCTTGAACTCCTGAGCTCAAGCAATCTACCAGCCTTGGCTTTCCAGAGTGTTAGGACTACAGGTGTGATAACATTTTCTCTTTTCTAGGGTATTTTATTGTTAAGTGTTCTGTGACCGGAGATGCGAGGGGACAGCAGCTTTGCCTTGGGTGTAAGCTCGCTTCTGTAATGTGAAAAGGTGCAAGAAGCAGACTACAGTTCAAGATGGCATTAGCAAAACATCTTTATTTCTGGCTACCTTTTATACACTGGTGGTCATGTACACACCTAATCAATGATCTAAAACATTTACCATTATCTAACTTCTATTTAATTCTAAACCTAAGTGGCAGACATCAAGTCTGCACAACAACAAATGTTTTTCTGCTTTACATTTTCTCTAAAACATGCATCATCCGTTTGTGTAAAAAATCTAAAAAAATTTAAAGTTGCAGGGGAACTTATTCTTTTAAGTTTTCTATGTGCCCATAAAGTTAACCTCCAATGGATTTTATGACTGTTTATCCACAGTGCTGAGACCTTTAGGCTGTTAAGAGAATATATATTCAACACTTGTCAACCTCTGGGCCATATCACCAAGTGGGGGGCTCTCAACCTCTGACCTTCTTGGGCTTAATGGCTGCATGACTTCAGAGTTTCTGTTTCTGGGTTTTTACCTCCAATAAACAGCCTCTGTGTATGCCTCAGGGCAGTCCAGCTCTCTTGCTTTTTCTGCGTTAGAAAAAGTCATGTTAACCCATTTTTTCCCAGTCTCAATGGAGCACATATGTGGGTATTTTCACCCCACATTAAGAATATGGTATATAATATACATAGTATACAAAATATGTATTAATCAAGTGTTTAATGTTATCAGTGAGTCTTCTGGTCAACAGTAGGCTATTAGTAAAGTTTTGGGGGAGTCAAAAGTTGTATACATGGATCTTTATCTTCAGGGCACTGGTGACTCCCACCACACATTGTTCAAGGGTCACCTGTACTTTTAATTCCAAAAAGCACATACTTCATCCCAAATTAGTTTTATAATTGTCTCAGTCTGTTTATGTTGCTATAATAAAATATCTGAGGCTGGATAATTTACAAACAACAGAAGTGTATTTCTCATAGCTCTGGAGGCTTAGAGGTCCAAGGTGAAAGGGCTGAGATGTTTCTTGTCTGGTGAGAGTCCAATCTCTGCCTCTGAAATGGCACCTGGTTGCCATGTCCTCCCATGGAGGAAGACAGGATGGCAAAGGTGGTCTAGCTAGTGCCCTCCAGCCCTTTTATAAAGACAATCTTATTCATGAGTGCTACAAGATAAGAGTAACTGCAAGTGCCACAGAAATGTTAATAAGTAGGGAATGTTAACATAATGAGGTAAGAGCAAAGAAAATATCAAAAAGCAAGCAAGTAAACAAATAGCATGGGAGTAAGAGAACATACTGTAATAATAACAAGATAAGGGTGACCACCCCTATCATGAGAAACATAACAGAAATGCTACAGCACTACAGAGCACAATATACATTACCCCATCTCTACTAAAAAAATTATGGAAAAACTGAGGCAAGAGAATTTCTTGAGCCCGAGTTGGGGTTGCTGTGAGTTATGACAGCACGGCACTCTAGCCAGGGTGACAGCTTGAGACTCTGTCTCAAAACAAACAAACAAACAAACAAAAAACCATTTTCACTGCTGCTAATTTACATTCCTTCAATGTTTTAAATTGATATGTGGAATGAATGATTAGAAGTACATTATATATTGACTTACTCATTGTATTTTTCTGTCTTGTACTAAACGAAAATTTATGACTTTGGCTAACATGTATATTTTTAACTAGGGTCTCAATTGCCCACTTTTAAATTTTTTAAGATTGTTAATTATTATAGCGTTATTTACAGTATGTGAGACATTTACTATATGACTTAAAAGGAAGTACCTTCAAATTTGGCTTGATATAATACACACATCTTTTACACTAGACTCTGTCTATGAGCTATTCAGAAATTATATTCTTTAGGCCAAGTGTGTAATTCTGCCACTCTGGGAGGTTGAAGTGGGTGGCTTGCTTGAGCTCCATAGTTCAAGATCAGCTTGAGCAAGAGCAAGACCCATCTCTACTAAAATAGAGAATGGGCATCCGTTTGCCGACATGTACCACCATAAATTACCTTACATCTTCTAGTATCTTCCATCTCTTTGCTGAGAAATATTCTTCTGTATGAATATGCTATAGAATTTTTACCCAGTCTGTTACTGGTATTTCTAGTTTTTGGCTATACTGATATGTGTACAGGCTGGTATGTTTTAATACAAGTCTTTTTGTGGATATTTTTTATTTGTTTTCATTTATCTTGGACTTCTGTTATATGGATCACTTGTGGTCTGGTAACCATTTAGCAGGTGTGATATTTTCACTTCTAAATGTGAATTTCCACAACAGAGATGCCCCTCTATTTTCTTCTAGAAAAGTCTTCATACGTATATGTTTGCATAAACATAAAAATGTTAAAAATATAAAATATTCTTTTTAATCTTTTATAACATATTTTATTACAGATATATTTTTAAAGCACATATGAATATGTTTTATATTTTTATAAATATGGAATATAATGTCAACTTGTTAATTTTCCTGTGTATGGAGACTTTTGTTATACCCTGTACTGTTTTAAATTTTTTAGAATTAGAGTTGTCCCTCACATCCATAGGGAAATTTAACTTGGGACCCTTGCCCTGCATAGATTCTCACATCCTCCCATATACTTTAAATCACCACTAGATTAAGTATAATGCCTAATACAATGTAAGTGCTATGTGAATAGTTGTTAAACTGCACTGTTTACAGAAAAATCATATAAAAAATAGTCTACATATTCAGTATAGGCACAATCATCCATTTTCCCCAAAATTTTTGAATCCTCTGTTGAACCTAAGAATTTAGAACCCAGAGATAAAGGGGGTTATTTTTCATTGTATGATTTTTAGGTGAGTATCAAAGGTATTGATACTTTTCCCCCAAGTGGCTAAACAATTGTCAATATAATCTTTTATTTTGAAAAAAGTTTTAAATAGAAATGATTGATACCCTGTAAACTTAAAATTCAACTTATATAAAAATAAAGAATTTAGCACTTTCTAAAATGCTAGTATCGATTGAAATAATGATTCTATTATTTCATAATTATTTTATCATTTATAGTTTCCAAGTCTCTTATTAGATGAATTTTGACTTTTCTGGAGTATTCTTTCATGTCTCTTTGCTTTATGTCATATTTTGAATCTCTTTTTCTCATGTTCTTAAAAATTTGTACTGCAAAATTCTAAAATAACTTGCACAAAATTAAAAACAAATTCTAATATCTAGAAAGAAATTATGGAAGCAATCACACTGATAATATCTCTACACTGGAGTTAGCCCTGTAGCCAGAAACTCATGCTTCTTCTGCTTCAGACTACCATACCCTGAATGATAGGTTACACTTTTTGCAAATTTTATAACTAACTAGATTATTTAACTTTTCCCTTTCTCATTTTTCCTTTTTATAAATGAGCATGTTAATTTAGGCTACTTTTCAGCACTCATTTGAGGATCCAATGAGTTAACTCTCACCAATAAAGCATACTTTGATTCCCAAGATATGACCTCCACAAGTCAATGTTGGTCTTAATCTTACTCAGTCTCTCACTAGCATTTGACTTCATTGGCTTCCAGTACAGTCTGCTCTCCTCTTTCTTCTAAGCTTTTGGTCCTTTCTCCTAGCCTACTTTGCTCTCCTCCTTACTTCCCTTCCATATGCAGACGGTTCTATGTATAAACATTTCACTTACATACAACTCCCACTTATGAATGGAGGCTATTATAGGACATCCCTGAGTTATAAACATCTGACTGACATATATCTTGTACTTATGAATGGAGGCTGTACGATGTACACTATCTGGGTGATGGGCACCCTTATAACTTTGATCAAGGAATACTAAAGCAATCCACCTAACAAAAATAGTTTTACTCCCATAATATTATGAAATTTAAAGCAATTATAAATCTACAGTAATCAAAAGTATGGTACTGGTATAAATAACAACAGATACAACAATAGAATAAAAGAGAAAGACCAGAAATAAATCCACACATTTACAGTAAACCGGTGATTGACAAAGTTGGTAAGAACACACAATGGGGAAAGGACAGTCTACTGAAAACCAGATATCCAAATGTAGAAGAATGAAGTTGGATCCTTATATCTATACAAAAAGCAACTCAAAATGAATTAGACTCTAACAAAAGATTTAAAACCATCAAACTACTAAAAGAAAACATAGGAGAAATGCAGCTGCTTGCTTTTTTAATTCAGCTGTTTCACCCTTTTTTTTTTTTTGGACAGAGCCTCAAGCTGTCACCCTGGATAGAGTGTGGTGGCATCACAGCTCACAGCAATTCCTGGGCTCAAGCGAGTCTCCTGCCTCCACCTCCCAAGTCACTGGGACTACAGGCGCCCGCCACAACGTCTGGCCATTTTTTGGTTGCAGCCGTCATTGTTGTTTGGCGGGCCCAGGCTTCGAACCCTCCAGCTCAGGTGTACGTGGCTGGCACCTTAGCCTGTTGAGGCACAGGTGCTGGGCCAGGTGTTTCACTCTTAATGTTTTTTTTATTTTATAGATTATCTTATCTTTTCCTGTTTTTAGGGAGCAAACCATGTTGTCATGCAGTTTAGTACACCTAAAACAAAGGCACAACTCCAAGTTAAGATTCAAAAACTAACATTACAAGATTTATTCATTTCTTTCCATAGACCTTCCTGCACCATCTTCTTCATGGAAATACATTGCAATCATTTTGTGCATCATTTGCCTAGTACTTCTCACGTCTGTTGGAATGTTAGCCATAAAGTGTATGTCACTATGTAAAATAGAAGATTTTTTTTGCTACTGGTAAAGTGGTCTCTATTGAACATAATATATTTTTAATCAGTTAATTTCTTGACCAACTGCTATATTCTCTACACAGAAGTGGAGGTGATTTCTTAGAGCAATATGAAATTATTGCCCATTTTCTTAGCATATCATGAATCTTACTTAAGGCCCTAATATGAACATGTCATATTTGTAATTTGATCTTTTAGGTTTATGACTTTCCTATTTTATTTGAATTTTTTGGAAGCAAGTGATATGGTATTAATCATTTTTGTATTTCCAAATTTAACACAGTGTGTTATACACAGGAATATCCAATTTTTCGATGTGAGTTTAAAACTGACCTTTCTGAATTTTTTTTACAGTGAATAAGAACTCATTTCAAATAGAAAGGTATCCAGGAAATTTTTCCTCCAGCAAGGAAGCAAATAAAACCGGTAATTTCAAAAGGGTATCTGAATAATAATTTTATTTGCAGAAGAAAGGGAAGAATTAATCATACATATCTGCTTGATACATGAAACTGGATATAAGCAGTTATATGTTGTATCTACTCTATGTCAATGAGTAATTCTCATGTAGAGTTATATACCCACATATTAGTTATACTAAAATTTCTTACACTATCAAATCTTGACTTAGAGTAAATAAAAAAATTTGACAGGGCATTGGCTTATATTGGGTAGATACCTATTTATGATTTTATTTATGCATTCCTCATTTGATTTTTTAAACTTACAGACTTTTTCTTTTGCAGTGTTTTTTTTTTTGGCCGGGGCCAGGTTTGAACCCACCACCTCTGGTATATGGAGCCAGCACCCTACTCCTTTGAGCCACAGGTGCCGCCCTAAACTTACAGACATTTTTATAAACTCTTTTGCTACTTTGAACACTAGGAACATTATATTGACAAGTGTAACAGTTATAGATACTAGATATGCTTCCCTGTATATTTCTAATCTTGTAATTTTTAAAGAAATTTTTTTCTATATGCATCTTATGAATCTTGAAAAACAAATGTGTTCAATGGTGTGAATTATTAATTCAATACAAATATAATAGTATATTTATCTGTATATATTGTATAAATGTGAAGCTCAAATGTCACTATGGAGTAGATTGGCTATGTGATTTTATTTGATGTGAATTTGCACTGATGGAAGGCAATCAGTTATATTTTACTTTTTTTTTTTTAACCTAGTTTGGGAATGTCCTGCTTGTTTAAAGAACTGGCATCAGCATGGAGAAAACTGCTACTTTTTCTCAAGAAACACTCTTCCTTGGAAAGAATGTAGCCATTACTATACTGATTTAGGTTCAAGATTTCTTAAATTGAATACTGAAGGAGAGATGGTAAAGACAAGATTTTGTGTCATAAAGTTTAGTGAATTTTAATATCATAAAATTGTAAGAATTATAGCGATGACTCAAGTTTTATGTTCTTCTAAAACATCTTTTATACTACTTTCATGAAAAGCTGTACAATTTGACTAATTATGATGTGTAATTTTATTTTATTTTTTTTTTGAGACAGATTGTTATTATGTTGCTCTTGATAGAGCTCTGGCATTACAGCTCACAGCAACCTCAAATTCTTGGGCTTAAGCGATTCTCTTGCCTCAGCCTCCCAAGTAGCTGGGACTACAGGTGCCCATCACAACACGTGGCTATTTTTTTGTTGCAGTTGTCATTATCGTTTAGCAGGCTCAGGCCGGGTTTGAACCCGTCAGCCACAGTGTATGTGGCCAGTGCCATAACCATTGTGTTACAGGCGCCAAGCCTATGATGTGTAATTTTATAACATTTAAGTAGATTTTGTCAGAACTTAGAGTAAAACACAAATAATGTGTATAAATTCATTTGTATGAAGTAATCTGAGTCCTACCCTTATCTGCTGCCACTAACTCTCCACCATAGGGTTCTAAGGAAAGCATGATGTGACCTCTAGCCATATTGAACTTTTTTTTTTTTTTTTTTGTAGAGACAGAGTCTCACTTTGTCACCCTCGGTAGAGTACTGTGGAGTCACACTGCTCACAGCAACCTCCAATTCCTGGGCTTAGGCGATTGTCTTGCCTCAGCCTCCCGAGTAGCATATTGAACTTTTGAAAAAAAATCACCATGTTTCTCCTGTGCTCCTTCAATCCATGTTTCCCAAATCACTGCTCTGACCCACTGTGACACATTTTATCTCTTTCCCCTCCCAGCTCAAACTGTCTTCTTATGTTTAACACTTCCTCATTTTTATGATTTTAGCTTATTTACCAATCTCCTTGGAAAACATTCTTGGCCCATTAAGACCTATGAAAATCTTCTGCTAAGGATCTTCTCTGGTCCTGTACTTTTTTTGTTTTGGCCTGTATCATTATTTATCAGATTAAACAGAGTATGAGAAGGATCTCTACTGAGACAACTACAAAACATTGACAAAAGAAATAACAAAGGATGGAAGAAAATATCATACTCATAACTTGGAAGAATCAACATTGTTAAAATGTCTATACTTCCTAAAGCAACCTACAGGCTTACTGTGATCATTTATCCATGGACAAAGGATTTAAATCTAAGACATGAAACTATAAAAACCCTAGAAGAAAGAAAATTCTTAATCTTATTGGCCTAGGGGAAGAATTCATGAAGGAGACCCTATTGCTAATCCCAGCAACAACTAAAATAAGAAAATTGAAACTATTCAAGTTAAAAAGTTTCTGTTTAGCTCAGGAAATAATCAACAAAGCAAAGAAACAACTATCAGAATAGAAGGAGATATTTGCATGCTACAAATCCAACAAAGGGCTGATTATCAGAATATACAAATAACTTAGGAAAATCAACAAGAAAAGAGCAAACAACCCTGTTAAAAACTGGGCAAGAGATTTGAACAGGAACTTTTCTCAGGAGGACAGATGAATGGCCCACAAACACATGAAAAAAATGCTCATTTTTTCTAATCAGAGAAATGCAAATCAAAACCAATTTGAGATATTACCTAACTCTAGTAAGAATGGCTCATATTACAAGGTCCCAGAGCAAAGATACTGGTGCAGGGGTGGAGAGAAAGGAACATTCATCTGCTGTTGATAGAATTGCAATCCAGTTCATACTCTATGGAAAAGAAGTATGGAGAGTCCTCAAAGAACTAAAAGTAGACTTACAATTTGATACTGAAATTCCATTGCTATGTATCCACTCAAAAGAGAAAAAGACATGTTACCATAAGGAAATTTTCACTCAAATCTTTATAGCAGCACAATTCATAAGTGCAAAGATTTGGAAACAACCCAGGAGTCCCTCAGCACATCTTTTATGAATGGATTAATAAATTGTAATATATGTATACCATGGAATACTATTCAGCTATGAAAAGACAGAGTCTTTTTATCTTTTGTAACAAACTGTAGAGCTTTGGAGAATATTCTTGTAAGCAACATATTACAATGGAAAAATAAGCAGTACATGTATTCAGTGCCAATTTGAAACTAGTAGATTAAGAAGTATGTGCTCACATGAGAGAAAAACTAAATTAAACTCAAATAGGAGGTGGGAGAAAGGGGTTGGGTTAGTTCCCACTCTACGGGTACATTGCACGGATATATGACACATTTCGTGGGTGGAGGGCACAACTAAAACATGGATTTTAACCTTACAAATGCAATTTATGTAACCTAATTATATATACCCTCATATTAACCTGAAATAAAAAGAATTGGCTCAATTAATGTCCTATTTTTCAGTGCCTAAACCAAGTAACTGCATCAACCAGGCTTATTTTCTCATTTATTTTCTTTATAACCCATAAGCTGAGAATATAGCTAGAATATAATATAGAATTCAGAAAGATTGCTCAGCCAGTAAATGTCATTGACAATTGATGCCCTATGTATGATTAAAGAACTTGTCATTAATTCTGATACATTCTTTTGATGTTATAGACTAGAGAATTCCAAGGGAAGTTTGCAAATGAAATACACAGATTGAAATCATTTTATTTCTCTCTCCTGGGAAAAGTTCTACGTTATTATTTATTTTTCTATAACTCTCTGCAGAGTATTGTAACAAAACTATCAAAGGTGCAATGTGGCATGTATTAAGAGAGATACTGGATTAGTTTATTTTATGACAGCAAACAGTTGAAATGGGTTTGGCTAGATGGCACAGCTCTCACCTTGGAGAGGGTAAGGTAAGACAAGTAAGTTTTAAAACTATTTTAAACTATTTAAAACTATTTTAAAATTTTAGTCCAGAATAGTATTAATTTCTTGCAAACATAAACATATGGTATTGGTAGGGACAGATGTTAGATTTCATGATGAATTTATCCATAATAAATCAACCAGGAAAAGACAGGACAAATGGAAAAGAGGAGATAAAATCATTACTGTACTAGTTTAAATATTTTATGTTTAGACTGTTTATCAGTTTTATGATGGAGGTGTATGATTTTTTATCTTATTAAAATTAATTGCATAAATAAAGCTACACAAGAATAAAATGTGTACATTTAATAGTTGAT
The DNA here is from genome assembly GCA_963574655.1 of Perodicticus potto. Lineage (NCBI taxonomy): Eukaryota > Metazoa > Chordata > Mammalia > Primates > Lorisidae > Perodicticus > Perodicticus potto. Next base: position 1,777 of record CAUYRH010117169.1, on the reverse strand, counting down.
ATTTTAATTTTAATGCATTTTAACTATAAAACATGGGCCCATAATGAAATATTCTTAAAGTATACTTGCTATCCCTCTAGGGTTTATAATTCAAAATTAATCAGCTTGCTTTGCTCATTTTCTAGGGATTTCATAACAAATTACCACAAACTAGGTGGCTTAAAGCAACCAAATTTATTCTCTCACAGTTCAATAGACTAAAGGTCTGAAATCAAAGTGTGTGTAGAGTGAATTCCTTTTGGAAGCTCCTTACACTAGAAGGAGCAAAGCTAAACTTTTTCAAGGAGAGAATTGTTTCCATAATGAACAATTTTGTTGTACTGTATATAAAAAATGCTTATCAAAATGGGAATACATTAAAGAAATATGCTAAGCATCGTTAAAAATGGGAGATATTCTGAAATTGCCTGATGTCACAGAGACCATAGCTAGAAATCTTGGTGTTTGGTCTTGTAGATGCATCGTTCATGTATCTGCTGCCAAGTTCACATTTACTTTCTTCTCTGCATCTCTTTGTATTGTTTTCTGTCTCTTGTGAGGATAGTCTCATTGGATTTAGGACCCATCCTAATCCAATGTGAGCTCATCCCAATGCTTACCCTTAATTACATTTATAAAGAGCCTATTTCCAAAACACGGTCGCATTCTAATATTCTGGGTAGCCCTAATTTTAGGTAGACATATTCAACCCTCTACAAACTCTCTAAAAGTGAAGATTTTAAGGACACCAACTTAGGTAATTTTTTTAGGCTATCTAGAAATAGGAGGTACAAAATTGTGTTCTAAAAAATAATTCCATAAAATTATAATATATTCTGTAATTTAAAATTTATTGTGCTTTCATGATATATATCTTTCAATATCATGAATGAATTTTGTATTTATTTATTTATTTTTGAGACAGAGCCTCACTATGTCGCTCTCAGTAGAGTGCTGTGGCGTCACAGCTCACAGCAACCTCAAACTCTTTGGGCTTAAGTGATTCTCCTACTTCAGCCTTCCTAGTAGCTGAGACTATAGGCACCCACCACAACGCCTGGCTATTTTTTGGCTGTATTTGTCATTGCTGTTTGGAGAGCCCAGGCTGGGCTCGAACCCGTCACCTCTGGTGTATGTTGCTGGCACCCTAGTCACTTGAGCCACAGGTGCTGAGCCATAAATAAAGTATTTTGAGTATGACATAGGAACTTCTCTGGTAAAATCAAACCATCAAAAACCAAATGGAGTAAGGGAGAGAAGAAACTTCTGACTTCTAGTGATAAACTTAGCCAAAAATAAGTGGCTCCAACATTAACAGTAAAATTTTCTTACTAATAGATTTTGAAAAAGCCACATGTTCCTATAAAGCTCTTCTGGAAAGGTGACAACAATTATCTGTAGTTAGTTATATAGGTGGTTAAACATCCTACTATGAAATTACAGATATAGTAGGTGCTAAAAATTTGAAACAATGCATCACTGTGAATCATCATAGAGAAAATAATCTTTATGTGATGTGTCCTTATATCCACATTTCACTCTGTCACACAGTGGACACAGTTATGAGACTCAGAGATAACTGTGCAGTAGACAAGAATCAATTCTGAAAATCAGAAATTTTAATGTTTTGCTTTGATGGTTATATTTCTTAAGATTATGTCTTTCAAATCTACCATTCTAATTTAAAAATTCAGTTCAAACACCTGCATATACTATACACATATATACACACACTCAAATACATTACAAAAAACTGTAACAATCAATTTGCAACACTGATGAAATTTCCTGATTCACA
>CAUYRH010117164.1:0-22495 GCA_963574655.1 Perodicticus potto | reverse complement strand
GGGAGGACCAGAGAGCCAATATCCATAAACTTTCAATAGTCATATGAAATATATAGAAACTTGCAATTTTAAGACCTTGTCAAAATATGAATAAATGGCATGAAACACAATTTAAAGGATTAAAGGTAAAATGTTTGATCTCCTGGTTCAAAGGAGTTGAATTATCTGAAGCTATATAATTCAATAAGTTGAATTATTCTGAATGTATCCCTATAACTAACTATTTCTTACTTCAAAGATTTACTTCTACTTGTCAATAGCTATGAAAGATATGTGTGACTAAACTCCAGAAATTAAAAATATGTACTAAAAGTTTGAAATGTCATCACACTAAATGAAAAAATAAGAACTCTCACGATTTTTAATGCTAAATCATATATACTCCTTTTGTTTTTCAAATTATGGAATAATTAAAAATAATCAGGAATTAACATTTTTGTTTACCCACCCTTATTCTCATTTGCTGAATAATTGGTGAGAAATTACTACTATGAAATATTAATATTGTCCATTTTTTTATTCATTTTGTTTATTCTCCCTCCTCTGTAGTATATTTGCACCAAACTTTAAAATATTTGTCAGAATAGCTAAAGCTATAAAAATATTTTACATTTTAAAAATTGTTATGTGATCTTTAACTTTGTCTATAAAATATTAATAATGAAAATAAATTTTATGATATGAAGTCTCTATTAGGAAGAATAATTATATGAAGGTGTAAGTTACAGGTTATAGTCAAGAAGGCAGCATTTAATTACATTTTGCCTTTTTATAAGCAAAGGTTTGACTGTGTGTGTGTGTATACATATATATGAGAAAATGTTTATACAGTGTGAATTTTACACCTTTATTCTTGTCTTCTGTCCTGATTATACTTACAACTATTTGAAAGTCAATGATAAATTCAGCTAGTATATTTTCAAGTGTTTATTTCAAATTCTATTTAAGAAACTATATAATACATTAGTCTGAGGGCTAAATTTCTTGGAGTAATGAATATCATCATATGAAAATGCATATTTAAATTAAGCAAAAAAATTAAAGATGCTCACAAATCTTCAAATTCTTTAAGGCAGATTTTAAAATGCATAACTTTCAAAATACAGGAATAGCTTCTTTACTTTATGAAAAGTAGATACCAAGTAGGAAAAACCAGGATAAACCCTCCTGCAACACACACACACAAAAGAAACAAGTAATGACAACATATGTCATTAATAGCAAGGACTTCTGTTTGAAAGAGGGCAGGCAGTGAAAGGAAGAAGGGAGGACGAAGAGGTGAACAAGAAGAAAAAACACCTGAGGATGGAACCAACAGAAAAATTCAGGCAACATGAAAAACCAAAACAGAGGAACTCCCCCAAGGAACCACGAGGTAGCTGCTGCAGAAGATTCCACCTATAAAGAATTAATGGACTTGAAAGAAAGGGAATATAAATTATGAATGGTAAAGACAATACAAGGAATGGATGAGAAAATGGAAAGACAGACCCAAAAGTTGGGCAAGAGAATGTAAAATATAGAAAGGATATGGTGAAGTTAAGGAAATGAAGGAGACGATCAGGGAATGTAAAGATGCAGGAAAGAGAATAGGCTAGACCATGGGGAAGAAAGAACCTCAGAGCTAACCCACATAGTTAAAAATGCAGATAAAGAAAAGAGAGAAACCAGAACAGGAGCTTAGAGAACTACAAGACTCCATGAAGTTTTATTATTCTCTTAAGAATAATAGAGATTCCTGAAGGGGAAAAAGATTGTCCCAAAGGAATGGAAGCCATACTGGAGACTATCGTAAATGAAAAATTCCTAAGTTTTAATAAAGACCCGACACACTCCTTTTAGATGGATATCGAACGCTGAGTCATCTGAACACAAGCCTCTCTAAGACACAATGAACCTGTCCAAAGTCAAGATGAAAGAAAAAATTCTTTAAGCAACCAGGAGTGTCAACTGACTTGCAGAGGTGGAGCCATTAGGATGACAGCAGACTTTTCAACTTAACCCTTCCAAGACTTGTCATCCACCTTCAAAATTCTTAAGCAAAACTCTTTTCAGCCCAGAATTCTGTATCTTGCTAAACTAAGCTTCAAAATTGATGGAGAAATCAAATCTTTTTCAGATATACCAGCACTGAGGAAATTCTCCACAACAAGATCCACTCTACATTTGAAAAACAGCAAGAGAGGGCATCAACAAACTCATGAAGCATCTTGTGGAATTGGAAAAAGAAGAAGAATCTAATCCCAAATCCAGCAGAAAAAAAGAAATAACCAAAATTAAATCAGAAATTAAAGACATTGAAAACAAAAGAATCATTCAGAAAATTAACAACACAAATAGTTGGTTTAGGCTCAGCACCTCTAGCTCAGCAGCTTGGGCACCAGCCACATGCACCAGAGCTGGCGGGTTCCAACCCAGCCTGGGCCTGCCAAACAACAATGACAACTACAACCAAAAAAAAAAAAAAACAGCTGGGTATTGTGGAAGGCACTTGTAGTCCCAGCTACTTGGGAGACTGAAGCAAGAGAATCGCTTAAGCCCAAGAGTTGGAGGTTGCTATGAGCTGTGACACCACAGCACTCTACAAAGGGCAACATAATGAGACTCTGTCTCAAAAAAAAAAAGTTGGTTTATTAAAAAAATAAATAAAATTGATAAGCCTTTGGCCAGATTAATTAGAAACAAAAAAACAAAATCTCTAATAACCCCAATCAGAAATAGTAAAGGGGAAATAACAATAGATGCCAAGGAAATACAAGATATTATCTCTTAGTACTGTAAGAAACTCTATGCCTAGAAATTTTATAATGTGTAGGAAATGGATCAATACCTGGGATCACACCCTCTCCCTAGACTTAATCAGGAAGAAACAGATGTCTTGAACAGACTTATTTCAAGAACTGAGATTGAAATAACAATAGAAAATATCGCAACAACAACAAAAAAACCCATAATGCAGAAATTATTACAAAAAATTGAGAAGGAAGGAATCTTCCTCAACACGAAGCAAACATCCCCTTATACCAAAATCAGGGAAAGACCCAACTAAAAAGGAGAATTTCAGACCAATCACGCTAATGCATTATAGATGCAAAAATTCTCAATAAAATCCTAGCCAATAAATTACAGCTACACATTTAAAAAATCATTCATCACAATCAAGTACATTTCATCCTAGGGATACAAGGCTGGTTTAACATACACAAGTCCATAAATGTAACTCAGTTTATCAAGAGAAGCAAAAACGACGACCATATGATCCTCTCAATAGATGCAGAAAAAGCTTTTGATAAAATTCAACATCCTTTTCTAATTAGAACACTTAAGAATATAGGCATAGGTGGCACATTTCCTAATCTGATTGAAGCCATCTGTGACAAACCCACAACTAATAATATACTGAATAGAGTAAAATTGAAAGCTTTTCCACTTAGAGCTGGAACCAGACAAGCATGTCCACTATCACCACTACTATTCAACATAGTGCTGGAAGTTCCAGCCAGTTCAGTCAGGAAAGTGAAGGAAATAAAAGGCATCCAAATGGGTGCAAAGGAGGTCAAAAGGTCTGTTTTCTGATGATCTGTATGTAACCTTCTCCATCATCCCGACAGTCATCAAAAATACCAGATCCAGCAACTTGACTCACTATCTTTTTAATGTGGTTTTATTCTTAAACTGCAGATATAAATAGAATATTCCTTTCAATCATATAGATTTTTTTTTCCTTCCAGAAAATAAGCTGGAAGGAAGGAAGATCTTGATGACTACTTGAGCAGAGGTTTACCTTTTTTTTTGCAGTTTTTGGCCGGGGCGGTGCCCTACTCCTTTGAGCCACAGGCGCCACCCAGAGGTTCACCTTTTTTGGATAACAAAGGAAATCCAGCCCCCAGAGTGGTATAATAAAGGAAGTTATTCATAATGTGCTTAAATTTTTTAGGATTTTTGGTCATAAATGGAGAAATATCTTTTGATTTAAGATTAAGAAGTTGCTGTTTGTTGGTGCTAAAACTATTTTGTCAAGCTGCTACTCTGGAAGACAAAATTGGAGATTATGAACTTTGAAATTGTTCCAAACTTATGGGAAGGGTATCCATAGACTAGAGAGTAATTTGAAGAATTAAATAAGTGTAACTTTTCATTTTATCTCCAAATGGAAATCTGCAAGAGTATGTGGAAACTTGAAGAAATATTCCTTTTTAAAAAAATGATAAAAAACTGAACTAATTCAAGCAAACATTAATATGGAGGGAAAAGTGTAACAATAACAAATTTATTACCAAGTATAATAAATAAGACATTACCAGGACAGGTAAATACATCTATATCTTTCAATCTGTGTATTTCCCTCTTTCTGGAGGTCAACCACTGTCTTGTAGTCAAGTTTTTCAATTTCTGTATTTCTTTGTATATTATTAATGTGCAGCATTACTAAGCAATATAGTATATTATCTCTGAAGTCATTAAGCCTTATATATGACAACCATTCTCTGCGCATTCTACTGAAATAGCTTGTAATTATTTTGAAGAGATTTGTTCATATGTTTTGTTTTTATTTTTTAGAATTGAAATCTAGCAATGTTCCCAGGCTAGAATAGAATTCCTGGGACAAAGCTGTCTTCCTGCTTCAGCCTGATTAGCTGAGACAGGTGTGTCCCTATGTCCAAATGCTCATGTTTTGATATGTAATTCTAGTTCATTAATTTTTCACACTTGTGTAGCATCCCTTTTTATTAGTGATCTATAATTTACTAATTAACTTTCTTGAAGGTGACATTTAATGTATATCAGTTAGGAAAGGCTAGATTTATGCTGCAAGAGTAAATAAACCCAAAACATCAGGGGAAAAAATATTCCTTGCTTAGGCAGAATCTGCTATAGTTTGGGAAGATTCTCAGCTCCACGGTGCACCCAGGAATTCAAGTGATAAGGGTTTCCTTCCTACATCAGCCATGCTGGCAGTGGAGGAAGAAATATAAGAATTGTGCAGTTCACTTCCTTTCCATGTTGCTGGGCAGAACCAGTAATGTGGTTCAGCTCAGAACAGTGTCCTCCACACAAAAGTGGCAATATGAACAGTGATCATCGTTTCTAGTATTTACTATAGCAAACCTTGTTTCTATCTCCTTGTATTTATGTGAGAGAGATTACATAGGAGGGAAAATCCTTGGCTTAGGGTAATATCATTTTTGCAGTTTTTCAAGAAACAAAAAAAAGTAGCTTTTTTTTTTTTGGAGACCGAGTCTCACTTTGTCACCCTTGGTAGAGTGCCATGGCATCATAGCTCACAGAACCTCAAAGGCTTGAGCTCAAGCAATCCTCTTGCCTCAGTTTTTCATTTTTAGTAGAGATGGGGTCTCACTCTTGCTCAGGCTGGTTTCAAACTTGTGAGCTCAAGTGATCCATCCACCTCGGCCTCCCAGAGTGCTAGGATTACAGGTATGAGGCACCGTGCCCGGCTGAAAGTAGCATTTTGAAAGGGTTTTAATGCCTTCCTACCTCGAAAGGATAAGAATTCCTATTTCTGATAGTTATTGCCAATCCTAGGTACAGAAAGCCTTATTTTTATTTTCCCCTAGATCTGATTGGTATCCATATTATTTTGTTGTGATGTTAATTCACATCTGCCTGATTGCTGGTAAGGTTGAATATCATTTTGGTTTTTGATCGCTCATAAATTTCTATGAATAATCTATGTGTCTTCTTTGCTCTTTTTTCTATTAGGTTGTTTACATCCTTTTATTAATTTGTAGAGCTCTCTACATGTGATATAATGGGCATGACAAATATATTCTCCAAATCTGTGTATTATGTTTTTAATTTTTGTCCTGTTTTTAGATGCACAGAAGTTTTTTTCTTTAGTTTTCATGAAAATTATCAATATTTTTCTTTATTCAATATTTAATTAATTATTAATTAATTCAATATTTATTGAATAAATTAAATATTTATTTTCAAAAATATATAGCTTCACATTAGCATTATAAATACATTTACTTCTCTTCTAAAACATATAACATTTTGCTTTTCACAGTTAGTTAATTTCCATGTAATTTCTTCTTATGTTATTCCTGAATAAGTATATTAATTTTTAATATAGATAATCAGTTCCATCAAAATAATTTACTAACTGGCAAGTTCTTTGACTATGTAAAATTCTGAACATAAACAGGTATTTTTCTTGTTTCTCTAATTCATGAGTAGATCAGTATGTCTACCCATGGTGCTAAAATACAGCCATCTATAGTTTTATAGTAAATTTTGATAACTCACAGGACTGGCATCCTTGTTCCCTAATTAAAAAAAAAAAATTGGCAGTCATTTGGTCCCTTAGTCTTCTATGTAAATGTTAAAGACCTTAACAATCTCTGCAGAAAACTCTGTCAGGACTTTTAATAGAGTTACATTATTCTAATAATTGATCATTATCATAATGAATAAAAAACAAACATAGTTTCTGTTCATTTTATGAACATCTCCTTATTTTGTAAATATCTAGTAATTGCATAATTTTCTCTATTTAAGTAATACACAAAGTTTGTGAGCTCTTTTCACTGATAGTTTTCATTTCTTTGTTTTTGCTGCTGTCATAAATAATGTCTTTTTTAAAATTACATTTTAATAATTTTGGTTGAATATGAATGCAATTGATAACTGTATATTGCTATATAAAATTAATTTCAAACATAGGTTTATAATGTATTTTGTATTTTCTATATAAATAGTCATGTTACATATAAGTAATGATAATTATACTTCTTCCTTTTATATTTTATTATTTTTTCTTGTGTTCCTATACTTGCTGGAGCATTCTGCAATATTATTAAATGTGATGAAGGAAGCAAATACTTCATCTATTGTCAAATTTCAACAAAATGTTTCTAATATTTTATTATTAAAATTATCATTTATATCATAAATGTTTAGTAACTATTTTTCAATGAAGTCAATATACTTTAACACACTGAGAGTATTTCCTTTGTTAAGGGTACTACTAATTAGCTGAAATATTTATTATAAATAAGTAAAATTATATCAAATGTAATATTTTGTGTCTATTGATATGACCAGACAGCTTTTCTTTTTATTTTTTCTTAGCCTCATGCAATTCTCTTATTTCTGGAATTTTTTCCACTTTTATTACCCTATTGCATTTAGTCTGCCTTACTGTTTATAAGTTAGACTGGTCTACATTTAAAAAAATTTTATCTTAGTATTATCTGATTCAGGTTCCATAATTAATTGACTGCATGAAAATTGTGGGAGAATTTTCTCTCCTTTTCTATCCTCTAAAAATGTTTTTATAAAATTAGAATTGAACTGCAATTGTTTAGATAGCATGTATCTAAAGAAGAAGATGAAAATACTGTTGAAATCAACAAGCAATTCACTAAGTAAAAATTAAAAATTTTGTTGACAACACTCTGAATCAAGAAACTTTCTTCAGAAAAGTTTAAATATTGTTAAGAGTGTTGATATTTTTAGCAAATTTTATAAACAACTGGTAAAAATTGGTACCATCCGTCAGTAGTGATTGGTAAGTTTTTTTGAATATATGTAAGACCTTAAAGAAAAGATAGCTACCATTATAATTAGAGTATTACTGTAGAAATCTCGTTTCTGTTATTCCCATAATAGCTATTCTAGTGTTTTGAATGAAGTAGGATCTCAGATCTGTTATTCCCTAATAAAAGAATAATTGCAAGTAGAATTCCACAATATAAAGATTGTATTCATGCCAGACCTACGTTTCTAATTAAATAATACATATTCGGTGTCTTACATTATTTCACTCATAATCTAACACAGACCAAAAATTGATTGACAACATTCTCCATGAGTACTAAGCTATAACATCAACTCAAGTCAAATATAGATTATATGAACATTTAGTCATTTGTCCAATAGCCTATGATAACGTTTACATTTTCCCTCTTTATAGATAAAGTCAAAATGAAATGCAATTTACCACATATCTTTCTGGAGAGTTCATATCGTGAGTGTTTCTTCCATTGCTAAAAATAGTCTTTTGACCCTGCTTAGGGAAGCAGGATGCCTACTCTAAATATCTTGTTATTAAGGATAGAGCTTTATGGTCAATTAGCTTAGCTCAAAGTGTAGATTTATTTGGAGAAGCTTCAATAAAAAAAATTTTGAAAAAGAGCTTGCCATCAATTTTTTTTTCACTTGACCTGATGAGACAAATCAAGCCCCGGATGGTGATTTAATGGTGCAATCAGAGTGTGTCAGACCTGATTGATGTGTCCTTTCAGAGTCTGGCAGGTGACTCCATCACCAAAGTCACAGACAAATTTTTCCCAAAGAACCTCTGACTAACCATACCTAAAGAAAGTCTTTTAGTCAATTGTCTTTAAGCTTCTCCTTGAAGCAAAATGATTTTTTTTTTTTGTTCAGCCCCTCTGCTGAATTTGAATTGAATACCACATAGTGACCTCAAGACGTAATTTATGATAGTAAACTACACCTAACTCTCAAAATGTCAAGTGTGTAGCCAGGCGGCTAAAAGCGATTTCTGCATAGACTAAGAAAGTAATAAATGTAATTTTCACAAAACACCAATTTTAATAGCTATCAGTGTGTTATAAACACAATGAAATTTACAGTTGTTACTGAGTCAGCACTCAATTACCTTGTCTCCCTAGCTCTCACCTCTATGGACTTAGACACGCTGCTTAGAAGGAGGCGTGCTCATCACCAATACACACGTCCGTTGACTCTCCTTGTAATTCAAGGGTAAATCAATTTATACAGTCACAAAAATAATGTTTCCTTTTCTCATGATCTGTACATTTTGAAAAGATTTATCAGAAGTTTTTTAAAAAAATAAAGGACATTTGTGCAGTTTAACATAACCCTCCTAACTCTACCTCAAAGGGCCTTCAAACATGGAAGAGAGGCAGTGAGGAAACGCAGATTGTGTTGTCTAAGTTATAGGAAATGGTGTGTGCTTCATCTAAAGTCTTGCTACTTAAAGTACTATCTATGGACCTGCACCATGGGCGCTGCCTGAGATCTTGCAACAAAGCAGAATCTCAGCCCATCCCCAAAACTACTGATTCACAATCTTCTTTTACAAAAGATGTTCATGTGAAGTGTATGAACATTACAGTTGGAAAAATACTAACTTAAAAGCTTACTATACTGTACTTGAATAAATGAGAACAATAGCTGCTTTACTTAGCTGCTACACAGCTAGCGTCAATCCCTTAACCTTTCTGAGCCTCATGTTCCATATCAATCCAACAATTAATACATCCCCTGTGCTGACACTCCAATGCAGTTGTTATGAAGATCAAATCATAACACACATCACGATATTTAATAATTATTAATCATTGTTACCATCATTAATTTTTCTAGTAGATTTCAAAAATTGGCATGTTTTTCTTGCAAGTTAGATACATTTCTTTTTTTTAATTTTTATGAAATAAAATCATAATTGTGTACATTGGTGCAATCATGGGGCACAATGTGCTGACTTTATATACAATCTTACAAGGGTACAAGTGAAAATTACTAAATGTAGAATATAAATGTCTTCATATAGTGATTAAAAGGCCATGAAGGCTATGTTAAATAGTTCAATGAAGATACATTTCTTCAGTGATAACACAGTAAAGACTCTTTACTAATTATTACCTCTATCTCTGTTATCTTTACTTCCAAGCACATGGAAGGATTTTACTTTACCACCCTTAACTCCCTGCCTTGGGCAGGACCATATAACCAGTCCAGCCAGAGAGCCTAAGTGAAGGATTCACTGTCAGGTAACAGCATTTGTTTGCTGATGTAAGGCTGCAGTGATCTCTTTCTTCATTCTTCTGCATGGTCTTTCCAGATGGTGAAGTTTTTATTATTCTTAGTTCCTGAGAATGGAATGTGTTGGCAAGGTCCTCCGTTGGCATATGGTAATACATATCGTGAATAAGAAATAAACATTCCTTGCTTTTAAGCCTCAGAGATTTCGGAGTATGGTATATATCATTACCAAGTCTATCTTGATTGATGGATACCTCTGCTTTGCAGCATCAGCCTTCAAGACTGCAGTTTGGTTTTAGACACTGCAAGATAACCACAAGTCTTCTAGGCAGACACAAAGGACATATTCTAGAATAACAAGAAAAATGCTGGGAAGAATTTTTCTGACTTACTTTAACAAACTCATTCTCTCTCTGATTCAACTTTGCCTCTTTAATCTGTTTAATATTCCCTACCAAACCAATGCTTCTCAAAGGCTCTGCTCCCCGACCTGAGGTTTCTCTCATCTCTAGTTCTGACGACATAACCCAGCTCATATTGTAAATACAAGCATTTCTCCATACCTTGACTATTGGAAATAGATGAGTATAAGTTTTCCTGCAGAAATAAGATATTTCCATACAATCCTTTTAACTAAGAAATTTTGAAAACTTCTAACAATCCATCAAAGTATACCAGAAAGATTAAATAAATGTACTTCTATTTATCCAAATTGTTCGGGTTAATGTCCTAAATCAGCACCTCTCAACCTGTGGGTCGTGACCCCTTTTTAACAATGAAAATACACTGTGTCATTAGGAAGGTTGAGAACCACTGTCCTGAATAAAGACTCTCTAAAATATGATCTCACTCTTTTTTTCCGATTTTCACTTCCCATAACTCCTGAAAAAAAATCTTTTCTCAAACAAGAAATCCTCTTCATTCTTTCCATCATACAAAATGTAATAATGTGAGGTGTAATTGAGAACATTTCTTTCCTTAGAGTTTACTAATAGATTCCAGTGATAATATCAATTTGTTGAGAAAACTAATTTGCAAAACTGTTCGGCTCTTGTCATGAGACACAATGGGCTTTGAAAACAGGAATTTCTATCTCCAGCACTTACATAGCTCACCCCTTTCTCCAGACTGTTCTATAAAATGAATCCAACTCATAAGGCAAGGATATTGTGTCTTCAAGTATAAAAAGTCTAGCTGGTTTATCTATTCTGGCCAATGATAAAGATAAGAATGGATAAAAATGGACAAATTAACTAGATTTCTCATAGATCCCTAAACTCATCCGAGGCCCCAAAATACAGGATCATCATGATTCTGAGGAATGTGAGACTGTGGTTCAGCACTTGTTACATTAAAGGGCTAAAACAAATAGAAATAATATTAACAATAATGACAGTTATAATAGCTGTTATATATTGACTACTTACTCTATGACTACTGTGAGAAAGTCTCTTCTTGAATTTAGTTCTTCCAACATACCTGTAAGATGGATGTTATTATTAACTGCCATGTATAGATGGGGAAACTGTGCCACATAGTATTATAAACCTATCTAAGGACATAGAGTTAGTGGATTTTGAAAACAGGAATTTCTATCTCCAGCACTTACATAACTCACCCCTTTCTCCAGACTGTTCTATAAAATTAATCCAACTTATAAGGCAAACACATCTTATGCATTTCTCCATATATCATTCTTGAAGTAATGGGAAGAGTAAATAACTGAGCAAGAGTTGTACCTGAGTGGTAGATACAATACAAATTTCAAGTATCCATTTGACTTTGGATAGGACCACTGATGTTTTGTAAAGCCAAAAGCCAATGACTGCTGAAGCACATTCTGCCCTATGATTGCACCAATGTACACAATTATGATTTAATAAAATTATTAAAAAAAAAAAAAGCCAATGACTGCTGTGTCCGCTACTTTGCAAAGTAGATGGTCTATTGAATAGCAACTTACAAACTGAATTTCTGTGCCTGTAATCCCTTAATAAACTTAAAAAATCTCTGAATAAATATATTTTCTAAAATAATCCTTTTCATAGAAATGATCACTTTCTATTCATCTGAAATTTTATTTGAGATTTTCATGTTGATATTTCTCAACAACCATAGAATTGGATTTCTCATTTCTCTAAACAAGTTATATTTTTTAAGTCTTATATTAATAAAATATTTCCAAGTTGCTTCATTAATTGTCCATAATTAAGTTCCAATTAATTAAGAGGTTTTCTGGTGATCTCTGAAGTTGGAAACACTGAAGAAAAGTTTCCAAGGGACACAAAACTCAGAACAAAAGAATTCTGAGAAATTTCTTACAGAAGACTTTAGGCATTTAGTTTATGTTTTGTTTTTATTATTGTAATTGTTCTTGGTAATTTTTGTAATACGGCAAGATAAATGCAGGAATTGGCCAGCATATTGAGAGAGCATTGATTTGATTATCAAAAGATTCGATATACAACTTATATTAACTGCTTACATGACTTTGAGTTGTTTCCTTATCTGAGGTATTGTTTACTTTTCTATGAAACTGGATTATATTCCCTTCCCTGAAAACTGCTTGAGTATGTAGTAGAGATAAAACAAGATTAGGAATTTGGAGGAGTTTTATACACGGTGAATTATTACAGAAAATAAGGCTTTGTGTATAGCATGAATGCTAATTTTCCTTTCAGGTATCTGTTGCTAAAACTGCAAAAGCTAAGAATGCCTATAGCCCACTTTGTTGTTCTATCAATAAAAGTAGGTGAAATCCTACTCATTGCTTGCCTATTTTGTCTTTATAAACACAATATTTATTGTACACTCTTTGCTTGTTTTTACACTTTATTTCTATCTGTGAGACCTGCTAAGTCTCAGAGAGGAAACTCAGTGTGCGTGCTTGTGTGTGCACATAAAGTGATTAAGGAGGAAGGAGAGGTGATAAAATTACTAATTTTTTAAGTCCTTGATGAAAATCATTTTGATGCTAGTTAGCGAATCTTTATCTAAATGGAGTTTGTAATTAAAATTAAACGTATATTCCCACCCCAACTTGGACAATCAAAAAAGGGTAAATGCCTAAAAATATAATTTTTTTTTTTTTTTTGAGACAGAGCCTCAAGCTGTCACCCTGGAGAGAGTGCCATGGCATCACAGCTCACAGCAACCTCCAATTCCTGGGTTCAAGCAAGTCTCTTGCCTCCACCTCCCAAGTAGCTGGGACCACAGGCGCCCACCACAACGCCCGGCCATTTTTTGGTTGCAGCCGCGTCATTGTTGTTTGGCGGGCCGGGCTGGATTCGAACCCACCAGCTCAGGTATACGTGGCTGGCGCCTTAGCCTGCTAGCCACAGGCGCTGAGCCTAAAAATATAATTATTAATAGTATTGTTTTATGATTGGAAAACTAGCTGTTATGAAATAGCTTGATACTATAAAATTTCTATAAATATCCCTTTGGTGCCCTATTTTTAATACATGACAATTTTAAGAGGTGTAATTTTTTGGTGAGAAATGAATATATACCCTATTCATGAGGTAGCAGTATTTTAGAGTCTCATCATGAGATTCATTTGATTCTTTAGGATGAACAAACCACAGGTTAGGGCCAAAACCAGAAGTATTACCACTAACTTAAGTCTATGCAAATAATTTCAATACTTTCATTTCCTTTCTACCATCATAAACAAACTTCTAACCTCAGGAGCTATTTCAGAAAGTTATTATTTATAATGCATTTACATTTATATGAATTTCATTACTGAGAGAATATGGAAATGAGTAGATAAGAAAAGTAATTCATAGTTATTATTTAACAATATATGAAATAGGGGGCCACTAATTTTGAAATGGGGAAGTTTCCTAGCAAAATTTATTCTGCTTTATTACAATATACTCAGTAATATTCCCAAAGCAAAATCAATTATAAGCAGCCATTTCTGTTATGAGGTTTAAATTTTTTTTAATTAAAAAATTAATTTTCAGGTGGTGCCTGTGGCTCAAAGGAGTGGGGCGCCGGCCCCATGTGCTGGAGGTGGCGGATTCAGACCCAGCCCTGGCCAAAAACCATTATAGCCTGAAGTTATGTGTTATAATGTTTATGTTGACTTTTTTTTTTTTTTTTTTTACCAGATAATCATCTAAATAAATAAATTTTCTGGGAGGCGCCTGTGGCTCAGTGAGTAGGGCACAGGCCCCATATACCAAGGCTGGCAAGTTCCAACCTGGCCCGGCCAAACTGCAACAATAACCTCAAAAAAAAATAGCTGGGCATTGTGGTGGGCACCTGTGGTCCCAGCTACTTGGGAGGCTGAGGCAAGAGAATTGCCTAAGCCCAGGAGTTGAAGGTTGCTGTGAGCTGTTTGATGCCACGGCACTCTACCAAGGGCAATAAAGTGAGACTCTGTCTCTACAAAAAATAAATAAATAAATAAATAAATTTTCCCAGAAGTCCAAATAATGTATTATAGATATAAGAGCAGAAAAGAATCCCAGAAGGTGATTACTCAGGATTCTTTTCAAAAATTCTTATATATTTTAATTTTTCTGAAAAATTTAATTCCAATTTTAGTATTTTGAAGTGGTTTTTTTTTTTTTTTTGCAATTTTTGGCTGGAGCCAGGTTTGAACTCACCACCTCCGGTATATGGGGCCAGCACCTTACTCCTTGAGCTACAGGCACTGCCCTCAAAGTTATTTTAAATTTTTCACTAAATTATAGTGTAAGTGCAGAAGAGTATACAGACTGTAAGTGAACCACTCAATCATTTCTGCAAAGTAAAAATTTCAATGTTTAAAACTCACAAATCAGGAAATAGAATGTTACCAGGCATAGCACGAGACTTTGTGCTCCCTCCCAACCCAAACTCAACTTATTTTATGACTGTTAACATTTTAGAATAGTTTTACTGTTTTTGAACTGATATAAATGAAATTCTACAATAAGCATTCTATTCTGTTAATTTTCTTTCCCTAAGAATTACATTTTGAGATTACGTTCTGTTGTTACATTCAACAGTCATTCTTTTTCATTGGTGTGTAGTATGCCTTTGTACGTTCTATACTTCCACTTGTTTACTTAATTATCTTTTGATGGATGTTGGAGTTTTGTACAACAATTCTGGTATTAGGATTCTATTCCACGTCTTCCAGATGTGTGTACATGACTTGAATTGCAGCGTTACTGAGCACAAATTTCTTTAATTTTCAAACGGCTACACAATGGAATTAAATATAATTTACAATCCCAAAAGCATCTAAGAAATTCTCCATGACATAATATTAACAGTATAATCTTCTTCATCTTATCTATTTTGAAGGGAGATAATACTAGCTCCTTGTGGTTTTCATTAGCCATTGCCTAACAATTAAGGGAGCTGAGAAACTTTTTAGCTTTTGGTCTTTTGGTATCGTTAATTCTGATAATACCTGTTCAAGATTCTTGCTCATCTTTCTGTTGATCTGTCTCTGTTTTTCTATTTATTTAAAGGTTTCTTAATATACTTTGGATATTTGTTCATTTTCAGGTTGAAGTGTTCTAGATATCGTCTCAAACTCTGTGCCTTGTCTTACCACTTTTTCAAATTGTGTCTGTAGTGAAACATAGCTCTTTATTTTAATATAATTCAATGTGCCAATAGTTTTCATAAATCATAGTTACAGCTTTTTGTGTTTAAGAAATATTTGTCTATTCTGAAGTAATAGAGGTAGTTTTCTATGTTATCTAGAAGTTTTGCTTTTCATGTTTAGATGAAAATACATGTGAAATTGATTTGAGGAAGGAATCAGATTTATTCCCACATGCATATCCAATTTAACTGTCACAAGTTATTGAAAAGATAATCTCTTCTCAACTTTCTCTGGTGATACTTTTTCAATAAATCAACAATCCATATCACTGTGGGTCATTTTCTAGATTCTATTCAATATTTTATATATATATGTATATTCTTAAAAAGTATTTGCTCATTTTTCTTATAATATTCTTTAGGTTTTGATATCAAGATTTCTGAAAGTATACAATTTGTTAGGAGGCATTTTCTTATTTTATAACATCCAGAAAAGTATGTGTGTGTGTGTGTGTGTGTGTGTGTATACATGTGTGTATATGTTATTTTTTCCTAAATTGTTTGAAAGAATTTATCAGTGGAGACAAGTAGAACAAGAGTGTTCTTCATGGAACAGTTTTTACTTATACATTCAGTTTCTTTAGTGAAGGTAGACTATTCGTTAGATATTTCTTGTTTCTAAAGTATTTTCCTCTAGGATACTTTTATTTCACTTCTTATTAATATTTCATATTTTGCCAAACCATCATTCATTGGTATTTCAAAGTTTGTCAAGACTTGTGAACAATTTAATGTCAGCAGATTCAGAAGTAATATAATCTTTTTCATTCTGCTGTTTATTAATTTGGCCTTTTCTTTTTTCAGCAAATTAAGAAAGTTCACCAAAACTTTATCAATTGTATTCTATTCTTAAAGGTTTTCCTTGAACTGGCATTGTATACTCACTTGATTTCATTAATTTTACTTATTATTTTATCATATTCTTTTTTCATGTATGCAATGCTTATGTTTATCATGTGCAATATGATATTTGACATATATGGACATTGTGGAATGACTAAATTGAGATTGTTGGCTCATGTGCCATGTCACATACTTATTTGTGCTGAGAACACTTAAAATCTACTCTCTCAGCAATTTTCAAGAACACAATACATTGTTATCAACTGTGGTCATCATGTTGTACGTAGATCCCCTGAACCTATTTCTCCTGTCTTTCTGAAATGTGTACCCTTTGACCAACATCTCCTAAATATCCACCCTGCAATCTCTTGTAATATTTATTTGACTCTCTGTTCCTTTGAATTCAGCTTTTTGACACTTCACATATAAATGAGATCATGTGGTATTTGCATTTTTTAACCTGGCTTATTTCACTTAGCATCATGTCCTCCAGGTTCATCCTTATTGCTGCACAGGACATGATTTCATTTTGTACGGCTATATGCGAATATATTCTGTCCATAGACCACATTTTTATCCCTTCATCCATCGAAGGACATAGCTGATTACACAGCTTAGCTACTATGACTAGTGCTGTGATAAACATGGTAATGCTGATATTTCCTCAACATAGTCATTTCAGATTCTCCGAGTATATTTGTAAAATGATAAATACGGTGTCTCTATTATTTGTTAAATGATACAGCATCCTTAGTATATTTGTTAAATGATACATACAGTAGCTCCATTATTAATTTCTTTGAGGCATTTCCATACTGTTTTCCATAATGGCTATGATGATTTATTTTCCCAGGTGTTCCCTGTTCTCCACACTATAATCAGCATTTCACGTTCATCTCCTTGTTTAAATTTGTCTCCTCTTCTTTTTATTTGTAGCTATTGTAAATAAGATTGTTTTCTTTGTTTTTTTGGATAGTTTGTTGTTTGTGTATAAAAGTGTCACTGTCTTCTTTATTTTTATTTAGTATCTTAAAACTACCGCATTTTTTTAGTGGTTCTAAGGCTTTTTGTTGGAGTCTTTGGAGTTTTTTTCTATATAAGATGATGTCATCTGCAAACGGGGACAACTGAACACATTTTTTTTTCTCTTTCTTCTTTTCTAGGATTTGCTTTGAATATAATTAATTTTCCTCTAATTCTTGATTTAGCTTCAGCCTACAGTTTTGATATATTGCTTGCTATTATGATGATAAAAAATACTTTCAATTTCTATTGCGATTTCTTTTTTGACCCATTGGCTTTTCACAAGTGTATTTCTCAATTTTGATTTTTGTGAATATTTTCTAATTACAATCAATATTCATTATCCGTGGATTCTGCATTGGCAAAGTTCCCTACTTGCTGAAATTTATCTGTAATACCAGTATCAATACTCAGGGCACCGTCCTTGTCATAGGCAAACTTACACAGAGTGGGGAAGAATTTGAGGTTGTCCAATGTGCACATTCCCAGCTAAGGTTGAAGAAGGCAATATTTTGCTTTCTTGTTTCAGTTGTTGTATAGAGATGACCAGAGGATGGAGATGGTAGGGTAGTGCCTTGTAATGCCAGAACCTCTGGTCAAGGAGCAGCTGGACAGGGTTTAAACCCTGTAAACATGCGCCTCAATTTTTTCTTTGACATTGATTAATTCTGAATATTTCAAGGACAAATGAAATCAATATTTCATAAAGCATGAAATAGAATAGTCTATGTTAGTAATTGCAAGAGTTTTAACAAACTCCTTTTTCTTTGCATGATTCAAGGAATTTTGCTGAGGAATCAACTCAAATATTTAAGAATGACTTGTATCAGTATATGTGGTAAAAAAAAAAGAGTAGCAGATATTTCTAAGGAATATTGTAGTTTGAAAATAAATATTACCCATATTATTCTATTGTATTTTCAAATTTTTTCTGTGATATAAGGCGAGGTTGGAATAATTAATCCAATTTTATAAATGACAAGATTGAGACTCAAGTGTTATAGGTGAATTACCCATAGTTTTAGAAGACTAATTTTGGCAAGGTAAGAAATCCCTTAATACAGATTTCTTTCCACTTTCTTCATTTTTCTTAGACATTTTAAACAGACCCTTCCTGGAAATCAAGGGTTGACAAATTGCCTGACACTTCTCCCAAAGATTTTATGGGATACTTAAGCCTTTGTTTCAGAGAATCACTCGGCTCCATATCCAACTTTTCAAATACCAGGAAAGTGAACACCTTTCCCCAGATTTTCCACATATACTCATCAAACTTTTGCCATTTTGATAAGATGTTTGGAATGTTAACAATGTAGTAATAGCTAGCTCTGTCTATTATGTTATCTTGCTGATTTTAAATCATGAGCAGTGCCTTAACAATATGTAAACAGGCAGAAATAATAAAGGATGCTTACGCACTTATTAACCCTACCTCATATGAAAGGCTGGAGATGAGCTGGTGTGTTAGTCGATTGGCATACGGTCAATGGTAATGAAGTGAAAGATCTTAGGACCCATTCCAGAGAAATGGGTTTCACTTTGCTACTTACTAGCTGTACAATGATGAGCAAAAATAATTACTCTGAAAAAAATACATGTATTGACAACTCATCTGAATTAATTTTTTGACTGTCAAAATAATCTGTGTGAAAGTGATTTTCTACCCCCAGAAATAAGATGCAAGAGGAAGCCTTTGAACATGCTGCTGCTGAAGTGCTTTTGCATTCTCTTCCTATAAATGAAATTAAATTCTCGGGTTGTGAAAAATCACTGCATAGGCTGTATGACAGTGCCGTAGTGGATAGCTCTACCAACACTGCAGTAATTCTGGACATTTTACGTTTTACATGACGGACTCTATTATGAGACAGAACAAAGTCTTCCTTCGATTAAAGGCAATTCTTTGCATTCTGATGACATACTATTTTATGTAACTTATCAATACTGCTTACTGTCTCTGAAAGCCTTGCCAGCAATAGAACAGTCCACACGTTTGTCCTCTTTCTCTTCGACATAGTGGATACGTGTACATCCAGTCACACCCCCTTCTTGTGCAGGCACATCCAGCTCTGTGTACTTAGCTTAATCTTTCAGTGTGCATTATCTGCCCTTTGATCTAAACCATCTGCTATGTGGGGGAGGGGAAGCCTATTTTGTATGTCATCTACAAGACACTGTGAAACTGTCATCGTTCATCCTGTGTCAGAACCCAAGGTACAAGCAACTATTTTTGTTCTTCCTTTTTTTTCATTGTAATTCATCTCATTTTATTTCTTTTCAGAGTAACTGTAAAATTTTGAAGTCATTCTCATCAGGAACAAGGCATTTCTTTAAACTAGTATTGTTCGCATCAACTATTCTTTTTTTATTTAAAAAAAAAGCATTATTTTAAAAATGAGACTTTATCTCCTTGACTTTTACCACTTTCCCAACTTCTGTGGTCTGTTCTTTTGCAAAAATTCTATTTCCATTTTTTAAGTAAAGAATTCAGAGGTCCAAGCACATAGTTCAAAGTACAATAAGAATCAGGGAGAGAATTCTGATAAATATGCCAAATTATATCAGATCAGTTAACTTAATATTTATTTTTTATAATATATATTTAAAGGCAGACATTGAGGGCTTAGTCTCCTTTCAAGGAGGTCCTTATTCATGGAAACAGATATGTAAAATCACATTTTAATATGGAATAGCATTAACAAAGATATGTAGAATAGATGTAGTATAGATGTAGAATATACTCTACATATCTTTGAGATATGAGAAGACAAAAACAGGTAAAATTATTAAAGATAATAAATCAGAAAATGATTCATGGATGGGTTATATTTAGGTTTATTGCTAAAGAATTATTTTAGTAGATGTAGAACTGAGTAGAAAGTATGGTACAAATACATTGTAGGCAAAGGCAATAGCATGATTTATTAGTTATCTATCCTAATAACTATCTATTCCTGCATAACAAAGTAGTACTAATTTAGTGGCTTAAACAACACTCTTTTTTAAATTTTTTTTTAATTTCTGGCCAGGGCTGGGTTTGAACCCACCACCTCCAGCATATGGGGTCAGTGTCCTACTCCTTTGAGCCACAGGCACTGCCCAAGAACACACATTAATTATCTCATAGCTTCCATGTGTCAGGAGTTGGGGCTTGCTTAGCAGAGTTCTCCCCTCAGGGTCTCATATGGCTACACTCGAGGTGTTGGCCTGATTTGTGTCCTCATCTGGAAGCTCAAGTAGGGAAGAATCAGTTTCTAAGCTCATTCAGGTTGTTAAAGGCATTGATTCCTTTGTGGTTCTGTAGTTGGTGCCCTGGCTTGTACTGACAAGAGGCTGGATGCTGCAATCAGTTCTAGAAGCCACCCTCATTTCCAACAAGCCTCAGTTAATGGGCATTCAAACATGGATGTTTGCTTCTACAAAACCAGCGGGAAAACGTCTCACTTTTAAAGGCTTTCAGCTGTTTAGGCCGTGACTATTTGGGTTATTAACTCAAAATCAACTGATATGGGACCTTAATTGCATCCACAAATCCCATTACCTTTGGCATATAGCATGTCATGTAGAATGACTGAGACACACCAATACTTAAACTATATTCTATTGGTTAAAAGGAAATCATAGGTTCCACTCAACTTTAGGGGAAGGGATTGTGCAAAGACGTGATGGTACAAAGTGGTTGAGAATTATGGGGGTTCACCATAGGTCTGCCACAACAGTCAAAGACAAGTACTCATTAAATACTGCATGTTTTTTAAAACTGCAAGTACTATAGTTTCATACAATCGAAAGATAAATTGCAAAACATAAGTTAAAGTAAGTAAAGGTCAGAATCTATGAATGTAGGGTATTTTGTAAAAGAACTTAGGTTTTGTGATGTGGGCAATGAAAAACCACTGCAAAATATTCTGAGTAGATTTTGAAGACAATCATCCTGGAAGCAATTAGCCGGATGGAATGCAGCAGGCTGGGTTTGGAACTAGGGAAGCCCATAAAACACACATCCAGTAATCCAGCCAAGAGAACATGGGAGCTTTGGTAAGATCTATGAAATAAAAAAAAAAAAAAGAAAGAAAAATCAGATATTAAGCAATATTTAAGAATGAAGATGAACATGAGCATTGAAGATGAGGGAGTGGTGTAAACTTAATTTATGTCTACACTGGCTGGAATCTCTGGTTCAGAGGCTGCCTAAACTGGGGTTGAATGTGGGATTTACCATTGTATTAAAAATACTGATTGAGCAATTTTACACAAAGCACCCTATTGGGTGTTTTATGGGATTCAAATATTTACCAAATATATTTTTCAACTCAAGAAGTATATGAGATACATAACCTAAATGACTATAGGAAACTGTGTGTAGTATGATATGTGATGCTATGCAATGAGAAGATATCTGGAGAATTTCATATTGGCTGTAACTTATGTTTTATGTAGGCTAGTAAATAAAGACAAAATGTGGAAATAGAGATTAGGACTAAGTATAGGAATCTTTGAGTGAGAGTTTATGAACTTGAGCTTTATTCTATAGGCAATAGAGAAACAATAAAGGCTTCAGAGCCTGAAAATGACTCTACCAAAACAATGCTTTCGGGAAATTAATTTGAAAATTGATAAGCATAATAGATTGAAACTATCGCTTTAAAGGAAATTTTTATCATCTAGCATAAAATGAATATAGGCTCTGGCTGGAGTTGGGCCAGTGGAATTGGAAAATGATACGAAGCAGAAATGTTTGTCAAGATCCTTTAACAAAAGTGCAGGAGGTTTATGGAAACAGAAAACTTCTGGGGAAGGTCCTTGCATATTTGATATTTTCACTTTCTTGTTAACATTTTAGGAATCTTATATGTCACCATTAGTGTGCAAGCTACTTTTCTTGTGCTTCCTCTGTTACCCTTGGTTGTAGATTAAAAATCATCATTGTTTAGCTAGAAAAATGCATCTCTTGTCTACCCAAGAAATGTATAGAGCGTATGCATAGAGATGGGTAGAATTTTTACTGTATAGATCAGTGTTTTCAACCTGTCATGGCACACTGCTATGCTGTGAGAGGATCTTAGGTGTGCCGCAAAACTTTTTCAAGATCATTAATTAAATTACTTTCAAAAGAAGTTCAAAATACAGTAAAGTATGCTCATTTTTTACTCTTTCTCTTTGGATCAACATAATTTAAGTGTGCCATGGAAGTTTAACTACAGTTTCAAGTGTGCTAGGAGATAAAGGAGGTTGAAAA
>CAUYRH010117158.1:0-61187 GCA_963574655.1 Perodicticus potto | reverse complement strand
TGAAGGGTCAGGAGAAATCTTCTAAATACGGATCAAAATTGTTTTCACATAGTAAATGAGAAAATATCATGAATGTTACATTAATCAGGTGGATAAAAATATCTCCGATTGTATGGGAAGCCCGTACACTGTACTCCAAGCCTGAATCATTGTACACAGTTATGACTCAATAAAAAATAATTAAAAAAAAATAGGTACAGGGGAAGAGTTTCAACAGGTTTCTCTTCTGAATGTTCCTATCCTTTGAAGATAAATTTTCTCAGAACATTGCCACTTACAGAAAATAACATGAGATTAAAGGTGGCTGTATCTACCAGGCAACAATAAGAAAAGAGCAAATGTCCTAGATAGTTAAAGAAAAGAGAAGGATATATTTGACATATCAATTCAGTTCAACTTTTACTCTGGATAAACATTATATGATGCACAAGACATTAATACTTATAACAATGATAACTAGAGGACTAAGTACATTTTAGTCCCTTTTAAAAGTTATCATGATGCTTAGATTTGAATCAGGAACATGTACCTAAAGGTTAAAGGAAGAAAAATAATGAACATGTGAATGTGTGTGCTCATTCTGGCCTCAAATCAAATACCCCTATATATCAGACCTCAGACCTCAGAAGTCTTCAGGATACTATTCTCCTGTCGTTCCCCAATATGCCTATATTTTCACCATCACTATCTTAATCGTTATGCTCTATGTTGTTTTATGTATATTTCTAAATTTATTATCCACAGCTGTATGTATACACCTAATTAAAAATAGCACCACATCTTATCTATTCTTCTGTGACTTTCTTCTCATCACCTGCATACATAATTATTGAAATGTATCCACGGTGGCACATGCAGCTGTCATTCATTTATGAATATGTCATAATCAATTCGTCCTTTCTTATGTTAGTAGCTACTAAGGTTATTTCTACTTTTTTTTTCCCCCACTAAAAATAATGTCATGAACTTTCTTCCACATGCCTCTGGTTAATGTATTAGTATTTAAATTATTGCGGAGCGTGGAACCTACATCTTCCATTTCTCCACATAATCCCAGATTATCCTCAAAGGAGCATCTGAGGGTTGCCATTGCCCCACATGTTTAGTAATATTTATCATAATCAAACTACTAAATTGGCTTGGCGCCTGTGGCTCAATGGCTTAAGGCGCCAGCCATGTACACCTGAGCTGGCGAGTTCGAATCCATGCCGGGCCTAACGAACAACAATGATGGCTGCAACCAAAAAATGGCCGGGCGTTGTGGCGGGCGTCTGTGGTCCCAGCTACTTGGGAGGCAGAGGCAAGAGACTCACTTAAGCCCAGGAATTGGAGGTTGCTGTGAGCTGTGATGCCACAGCACTCTATCCAGGGTGACAACTTGAGGCTCTGTCTCAAAAAACATAAAAAAAAATAACCTACTAAATTATATCCCTTAGTGGGAAATGGTATTGTCAAACCATGTTGTGGTTTTAATTTGCACTTTCTTAACTATCATTTGAACTTCCTTTTAAATATAACACTATACACATGTTATCCAAAAGAAATACTGAATGTACTTATGCATCCTATGTTCAAACTGTGACTGAGATTCTAGCGCATTATCATGAAAGGCAGTATGGAAAAAAATGTCATCTGAATTTGTCAAATTAGAGGCAAGGAAGGTGGGATATTTTACTCTTGAATCTAGTTGTTGGCTGTGGGCCAGCACAGTAGGGGGAGTGACAGAAACCCGCAGATGTTCTGGCTCTCTGCTCAAGCAATGGGGCTCCTGAAGTTGGAGGGTCAGCTCCCATAGAAGTGTAACAACTGGGCCACAGAGAAAAAAGCTCACACTGCCAGGAGCAGGAGCAGGGATTCAGGTGCAAACCAGAGCACCAAGGCAGTCTGTAAAGGACATTCTTGGTAGACTGGTCAGTGTAAAGGGGATGTAACCAACATGCTTAACTTAGACTTTACATACAGCTTGTGTAAGGACTGTCCCAAATGCAGTTGTCAGCAACATTTTCACCAGTAACATCAGTGAAGATAGAGAAGCTACAAATGTTAAATATGAAAATAATGTCAAACTGGAAAAAAATAACAAAAACAGTTCCAAAATGTTCTCAATAGATATGATCAGCAGAAATCAAGATGAAAAATTTAAAAATATTTTATTGATATGTAACAATTCCTATACTTTGTGGTCATATGTATATTGTGTGTGTGTGTGTGTGTGTGTGTGTGTGTGTGTAGAAAAAACTGAATTAAGAGAAATTAATGGGTTTTAATTTATCATGTCTTTTTAATTTTCAGTTAGGATATTCTGGTATTCAGTCATAATGGAATGTTTCTGTTTTTTTTAAATAACTATCATTTTTGAAAAACGTTTGCCATGTACACAATTCTGCATTCGAGATATTTTCATTCACTACCCTGACGATTTAATTCCACTAACTTGTATCTTCCATCATTGCTGTGTACAGAAAGGCTCATTCTAACTTCCACATCCTTGAAGGTACTCTTTCTCTGTTTTCTTTTTCTTGCTACTTGTAAGATTTTCGTTTTGCCTTTGATTTTCTGCAGTTTCACAATGATTTCTTTATGCATGTGACTCGCTTATCTATATCGTGCACGATTTGGGGTCTTTATAAATCTATGGACTTGTGTCTTCAAACAGGTCTGAACAATTCTTACCAATAATCTCTTAAATACTGCCTATGCCTCAGTTTTCTGTCTCCTTTTCTTCTGGGAATGCCCTCCTCGGAAACAAGCAAACAGACAAAAACTATGCGAGATGTTCTCATTGAATTTTGTGTGTCTCTTAACTTTTATGAGCATCCAATGCTTTTAGCTCTCTGTGCCACATTAAGGCGCTTTCCTCCAACACTTTAGTTTACTGACTATTTTCAGTTGGGGATAACTGCTCTTAAACCTGTTCAGTGATTTTTTTAATACTATTTTTTCAAAGCTGGACTTTATTATTTTTTAGATCTCCCTTGTCACTTTTGTATAGCTTTCTGGTCTCTGTAGATCTTTCTTTCAAATTTGTTTTAAACATTCATGATTTTAAAGCTTTAGTAAAATATAAATATATATATATATATATATGTATATATATATTTTATATAGTGAAATTTTATATATATATGTATGTGTGTGCATGTGTGTGTCAACCAATGAAAGTTCTCTGTTTATCATAACAGAAGATGCTTTGATAAATAACTATTGAGTATTGATTGATAGCAAACAAACAGGCCATTCTAGGTCCACATTAATCTTGGTTTCAGAAAAAAAAAAACAGTAAAGAAAAATGGGTAGTTGAGAAAGTTTAATAAAGGGAGAGTTGTTACAAATGTATGGTAGAAGTCAAGTCATTGAAAACATGCTGGCGTCTTGTCCCAGGACTAGCAAGAAGGAAGCTGGTACCGTCTCTTACCTGACAAGGCAAAAAATGTAGCCACCACCATGTCCCGGAGAACTAGAGTGTCACCCTTCAAAAGAGTGACAACTAACTCATGGTGAATCCAAGTGAAGGATCCACGAATATTCTATCCTCACTCTGATTTGTTCTCTGCCTAGTCCATTTTATGCTGCCATTAACAGAACATCTGACATTGTGTAATTTATAAAGAACAGAGATTTAGTTCTCATAGTTCTAGAGGCTGGGACGTCCAAGGTTGAGGGCTCACATCATACACATGTAGTTCATGTGTATATGGATGTGAGATTTCACTGAGGGACTTTCATTCAATCAGGTTAATTTATAACTATGAAAATTATATAAATTCTGAACAAATAATATATAGAAATGGATTAGATAGGAAATCAAATTGTATTGGATGACACAATGTTAAAAAATCAACAAATCAGGATCACATACTAGTATCATGTAAAAGAATTGCAGGAATAATGCAAACTTGAGCTTTTAGACCGTGTAGATGGGTAAGTTCAAAGCAATATTATAAGCAATATGAGTAGAAGAGATGATATAGTGTGTCTCAGAAGGCACCATACAGAGGGAAAGCAGGAAATTGTACTAAGTGTACTTTTGTTTAACAAAATATACATTACAAAATTTTATAAAGTATTTATAAATTTTGTAGGTGGCCAACATGTAGACAATATTATTTATTTATTTATTTTGAGACAGAGTTTCACTATGTCACCCTTGGTAGAGTACCATGGCGTCACAGCTCACAGCAACCTCAAACTCTTGGGTTTAAGTGATTTTCTTGCCTCAGCCTCCAAAGTGACTGGAGGGGACTGTAGTCTCCTCCAAAGGGACTACAGGCATCTGCCACAATGCCCAGCTAGATGTAGACAATATTTTCTAAAATTCTGTAATAAATAGTTTGTAAAGAAAGGTATACTGAGCTACAATGTCCTGTTTTCCCTGTGTATAGTGCCTTTTGGGACACACAGTAGGAATATTTCTATTTAATCTTTGCTGTTTGAGGAATAGTGAAAGTTGCCAGGGAAGCTCTTTAACAGCGTGACCTGCAAGGCTAGAGCATAAATAAGGCAGATTCAGGCCTGAGGCACAGATTTGGGTTTAACTTGCATAGATTAACAGTTGAAGTTGTGGCATGAGTTCTATCAGACAATAAACTAGTAAGAGAAAGGCCACAAATACATATTTTTGGGGAAAAGCATTATTTAAGGGGAGGCCAAACAAGAGCCAGACAACATATGGACAAAAGGAGGTTTACAAGATTCAATGACAAGAGAACCATCTCATCCGCTCACCACCAAGTCTACTAAGCTACGTATATCTCACTCGTGTTCTCAGTTTTCACTCCTATTACAGGGTGGCAACTTTTCCTGTTCTCACTCAAGCTCAGCCCTTTGTGTATGGACCCCATTCCTTCTGACTTCGCTTAACTCCTGCTCCTGCAGTTATCTCCCTTTCTGTTGTATTACACTCCCCACCCCGAGATTGGTCTCATTAGAATGTAAGCAGGGCCTCACATTACCATTTCATAACTATGTCTACTTGATACAATAGCCGTGTGGTAGATCAGACTATACTTTCCCTATGACTTTTTGGTGCCTTTCTCTAGATTTGGTGGTATGGATTTCCCAGACCTGTTCATATTAGGATCCACTGTTTTGCTTGATGGAATGCCAGTGGATGTGACAGGAGCAGAGGCTTGCCAATTTCTTCCGTCATTTTGTTCCTCTCTTGAATTTCTGCAGTGCTCATGGGAGGAATGTGAGATACAAAACTGCTGGCCCTTCAGCCTGTGCCCCAGAATGAAGACTAAGGAACTGGAAGCCTGGAGTCTCACCCAGTGTGGGTCAGACAAACATAGTTGATCGATCTTCAGACAAGGGAACATGAAACTAAAGTCGTGGTGTTGTAACCCTTGAGGCTGGAGGCTCACTGCTGTTCAAGATAAACCTGTCACTTGTTCTCTAGTCTTGTAGCCTCTTTCCTTTCACTTTTTGTTCTGGTTTATATCCATAGCATTTCACAGAACTGCTCCTGTTGAGGTAAGGAAAGACCATCAGTCTGATAAATCTTCACTAATCTGATGGTCAATCATCAGCCTTCTTTTAGAGCATTTAACAGGGTTGTTGACTTCTTCAAACACTTTTTACTAGCCTATTAGAATATTTCATTCTCTTTATTCTTCTGTTTTACCACCACTGATTTTCATTTTTCCTTTTCCTCTTTCTGGATTCTCAATGGGGAACACCTTGACACTTGGTTCTCAGGCCTTTTTTTCCTCCCCATATATTCTCACAATTCTTTTCCCTAAATAACTCACATCCCAGATGACTTCATCTTACCTCTTGATATTACCTATCCTCTTTTTAGTAATAAGTACCAAATTCATACATCTAACCTAAGCCTTCTTAGAGTTCTAACTCACTATTTGACAATTTTACTGGAAATTTTAGTAGGAACCTCAAATTTACCCAATTTACCATCATTCATTCTTTAAATAAAAAGCTTAATACTAACATATATATTATATAGGAATCTGAGGTTGGTGTATATGGAAACTGTCTGTATTATCTTTACTATAAATCTAAGACTATTGTAAGATAAAAGCTAATTTTTTAAAAAGACACTTATTAATCTAATATTTGATAATGATATTTGATTTAACACTGGTGAGGAAAGTTGTTAATTAGTCCTAAGGGAGGAGAAGAGACCATCTCAATAAATATGTAGTCTTTTGTTTTTTGAATGAATATAAAAATAGTAAGCTTCAAAAATGAAAGCAAAAAAAGAAAATAAAAACAATAAAAGGACTACAAAATCTCATGCCTCTAACATAGCTAATTCAGGATCAATTATGTAACGGTATGTGAAATTATCATTTGATATACCCTGTGATTTTTTTAAAAATGTAAATTCTAGACCTTTTAAAGATTGTAATTCTCTTCCTACAAATATGCAGATATTTAACAGGAAACTGATTACAAAGTTGAAATTGCCAAACATTGCTTTACAGTGAATGTTTTTCTTCACCAAATACTTCTTAACCATTTCTTAACAAACCCAACATAAGTACAGGTAAAACTTTATCTCTAAAACTTATTCCATTCCATTGGAATGGGAAGGGAGGGGAGAGGTTTGATAGAGGGACGGTAAAAGGCAGGACCACACCTATGGAGCATATTGCAAAGGTGCAAGTCTAATCTGTCAACTGTAGAACATAAATGTCTTAACACAATAATCAAGTAAACCTATGTTGATGGGTTTGATGTAAGAATGTCAGATTGTATAAAAATATCAACACATTGTACCCCACATATGCATAAATGTATTCAGGATCTATGTGTATATGACTTAATAAAAAATAAAATAAATAAAAGCTATTACAAAAAAAAAAAAAATTATTCCAGATAGGAACAGTTCCAAAGAGATAATATATTTCTGTGACAAGAATGCTGTTGGATTTCTATAGTTTTACTAGAGAGATAATATTTTTAGGTCTTTTCAAGAGCGATTAAATAATTCTAATGTGAGTACAAAATTTCCATGTATTCAGAATACTCCTCCCCATGAGAGCCCATTTGCAGTTCTGTCCTGTTGCAATGTCTGTGTGTTTCCTCCTCTTTCATTCTCTTCTTCAGCTAAGACTCCCTTTGGCCTCGTACATTTCTCCCAGCACTAAAGCTATGTATTTTATTCTATCGGCGCCTAGTCCCAAGGATAATTGTAAAATCTGTCTTTTTCCAATTATGAGAGGTGTTCTATAAATTCTTTGGGGTATATTCATTCTGAGACGTGTGCCCATAACTCCCATTAATGTGGCCCATTTAAACTTGATCTATTACCTTCCTATTCTCTCTAAGTGACTCCAGCCTCCCGCTAATGTAGTTTTGTTTATAATTTCCAAACTCCCCCTTACCGATATGCCGTCTCTCACAAATGCTTTGCATGTAGGTCATTTATTAAATTGTAAACCAAACTAATATAAAACCAACTACTTTTCTTGGAAAGGTAGAATATTATTCTTTTTCAGATGCCATACTGCCGCTGTATAGAATACGGTATTTGAGATTGGTCAACTGAGAAAGTGTAACATTCCACTCAAATAAACCTAGCTATAAAAAAAAAAAAGTGCTTGGATTGATTGAGAAACAATGACCTTTAAAAATTAATATCACAGAATTGATGTCCCAGACCATATTTTAAAAGGAGATGCTCCTCACTTTATGGTCTAGAATATATTACTAGTCTGTAAATATGTTTATTGCTATAAATACATGGTAAAATTATTTAAATACATGTTTTCCTGAATATAGCTGATCTGTGAAATGTTCCTGTTTTTTATTTCATTTCATTTTCTTTGACTTTTATTTTCCAACTTCCAAAATGTCTCATAATACTCAGTTGTTGACTCAGCCACTAGCCCAGTTTCTAGAACACTGACCCCTCACCCCATTCGTCTGCCTGCAATCATGCCAAATAATTGCAGCTCTGTTCTACTTGAGTATTTTAATCATATATTTAGCATTATGAATATTATATGGTGCTATCTACAAATAGATATATCCTCAACCTAAAGTCAGAATATGCAGGTTATACAATGTGGACTCTGCCATTGCACTTTCTTTGTTTCTCTATGATGACAACTTCTAGCTAACCTTGCCCTTTGCAGGTTCTGTTCCCCTTGTTTATTTCCTCCTTCAGATTTCCTTTCCCAAATTCTTCAGCTTGAATCTTGTGCTCTTCTCACCAACGACTAGGCCACACCTTTCACTATCAGGCTTCCTGTCCTTAGTGCCCTAACTTTCAGATACCCGCAAACATTTTATTTTGAAAATCCTGCATCAGGTCACTCACATAACAAGCTCCATTATGAGCAGGTTTTTAGCTGTCTCAGGAAACTTAATTACATTTAGGGACTTAAAAACAATAAAAAACTCCCTGATCGACTCATTTGGTTATTTTCTGTTTCACAGTCAGTTTTGAACCTTAATTCTTAAGCTCCCACTCCTGGGGCCCTTCTTCTCAACCTGTATGTCACCCCGCCTCCTCCTTCACAGAAGCAAAAAGAATCATGCCTTATTTTTTCCTTTCCTCTATCTCAAAACTAAATTTACATCTTCACCTTGTCTCAAGTGAAAGTATCTCCCACCCATTCCCATGGTTAGAATCTACTTCTTCTTCTAGAACCGCATAAAAGATCCTGTGCCTTTTTAAAATCTCTCTTGTCCTTTGATTCCTCCACTTTCTCCTTCCATATCTTCATAAAAATCCTCTGAGTGTTTTAAAAATGTATTAGACCTTTTTCGGGCATGCCTTTCTTTAGGTATCACCCCATACCTTCTTTCCTTTGCCAGGTTTATTGCTTCATTTTTACACCTCTCTTCTTCCCCAAAGCCTCTCCAATTTGGTGATTGTGCTCAGCATTTTCACTATTTTGGAAGTAATTCTGATGCCATTTAACATGCAAAATCCAGCCTACTTTTACTGCCTCTGACCTTGCTTAAAATCTACTACTGATTTTCCAAACCCCTTTCGCAACCCCTTCCTATGGAACACCTTCCACCCTTAATTTCTGAGATACCAGTATTTTTAACTCACCTCCAAGTACTTCTCAACTATGTTAGAAAGTCCAAAAGCTGTATATTTTCACCTAACCTTTCTCTAGAGTTAAGTACCTATTTTTTGAATGTTTGGTAAAATCCATGTTAAAACTAAATAAGTATCTAAAACCCAAAAGTCCAAAAGCAAAAGCATCACCAATCAGGTACCGAGAAACCTTTCCATCTTGCTTCTGTTGTCCCTGTTTTACATAATCTCTGTAATACTGAGTTATGTTTCTGTTATCATTACCTTTTGGATTTAATTATATTTTTCCAATTTTATATGCAAATTCTCTGTTCTTATTTATTCTCCTAGTTCAGGTCCTCTCATCTCATGTTTGAAAATAAATATACTTTTTTTTATTGTTTTCATGCAGTTAAAAATCGTTCTAGCTATTTTAGTTAAAAAAATGGAAAAAACTCAACCTTGTTTTTTAAAGGTACTAAACATTCGGAAGACATTTCCACCTTAGGCGCGTCTCTGCATTCGCGTGTGGAGACAACACAGGCAGGGATTGCTGTGCCCTTGCTTCCTTTCCGCTGCTGACATCTCAGGTTCTCCCTGTTTGCTCTCACCGTGGTGCGTTGGGCTATGCGTGGATTCTGTTCATTTAGTAATGTCATCAATATAAAATGCTTACGCCCTGAAAGGCCCCAATACTTGGTTATCTTTTTATTCTTAACTTATACTCTATATGCCTTATTAGATAGACCAAAAGAAAGAGTGCTTAAATTGGCCATGTCAAAGATAAATGCCCATTCAACAGTGGGGGGTATGTTCAAATCCATTCATTCCAAAAGGACTGAGAAAAGAGAGGGTCTGATATCCTAAAAGGAAAATGCTTACCACACCGTATCACTAACATCTATTATATTTTTATGATTCACAAACCAGATACTTGGTAAATACAGTCCAAACTTCAGAGAGTATGGCATTCAAGACCCTCCACACACTGTCCAGGTTCCTACCCCCCGACAGCTCAATCAATCCCAGCCACAAGACAGTTCTCAAGACAACATGACTTTGATGGGTATACCTCACGTGATTCTCTGGAAAAACTCTTATTTTTTACAGTGTCTTTTTTAATTTTTTTCTTATAAGGTGTGACTCATATATTACTTTTTATGATTTCCTCCAAGGGATTTGCTCATCTCCACCCAGGTGAGAACTAGTCCCTACTATTATACCAAACAGCCTATACCAGCCTCCCATCTTTCCTTCATCTGCTTGAAGTACACACCATATTTTATTTGCCTTTAAATCTCCAGAATTAGGCATAATGCTGAGAAGAGCGTACCTGGAAGAATTCCTTACCTAGAGTATTATCTCAGTAAATACTTGTTAAGTAAAATCTCTTTAAGCAGCTGAACTTCATACAGGAATTAGCTAAAATGAACATTTTAACTTGCTTATGCCAATTTTATGGAAGTTTTTTTGGGGGGGGCAACCATGTATTTATATTAACTTTAACTTTAAGGGCAAAATTTATGTATTTCATCTTGCTATTTGAAGTTCATTTCAGGAATACATTGCTGCTGAGGGAGAAATGAGCAAAAACTAGGACTAGCTGTTCTCTGTTCTCCAAATGTTTCCAAAATTTAGTGCAAAATGGGTATTTGGATCAGCCTTCCCTCGATAATGATTTGTAGCTACCTTGCTACAAATTTATTTCTCAGAGTAACACTTTGGCACAGTTTTCAGTTATTCAGAACACAAAAATTTTGCCAAACATGAAATAATTCTCTCCATTATATTTTACACAGATACCCATGTTTTTCCCAATTTTTACTGAGACCTAATGGGTAAAACAGGCCATTACATTTTCAATGCAAGTCCACGCAAAAATGTAGTTATAAAAACTGTTGCAAACCCATAATCTCTTTGATATTGGGAATTCACTTGATTAGTGGAGGGTGTAAAATTGAATGTAGTAATTGACTTATGATCCCAGAAAACACTAAAAGCATATCTGCCACACGTGAGCAACTATTCACAGGTCATATCCAAGTCAAATACAGATATGAAGATATTTTGGCAGAAAATATCAAGGAAAAAAATGCCTAGAACTGCAATAGCTATTCTATTATAAAAGTTCAAATGCCAGGTCCTGTCATGGGAAAGAACAATTTAATTATCAGAGTCTTTTTGCATTCATATATTCACTCATTTGAAAACATGTAGATAAATAGGAAGGTGAAATGGATGCTAAGTAAAGATGGTTATTTCACACTCACTGTAAAGTTGTACTAGGAAATGAGCTTGTTAAGAGAATGAGCCATTTCCACTTAATTCGTCTCCTACACGTAACCCAACACCTAATACAGGCAAGAGGCCAGCTGGTTGTATTTCTTTTAGCAGAAATCTCTGCCTTCAGTATCCACAACTACATTTTTCCTGTGAATTCTGTGTCCTGGAAATTCAGTAATTACTAATAAGGAAAATGTTCTACAAAAAAAATGTGTGTCTCTGTAGAGAAAAGATCAAAACGTGCAAGTTATGATACAGATGAGCAAAATTACTAGACACAGGAAAAAGACAATCCGACTTCATCAAATGACTCAGAATTAACTAATTATGTTGGTCAGAACCCATAACTAGCATTTACAAGTCCAGGAAAGTCTGACTCATTCCCTCAATGAGTTTTTTGCATCTGATGTCTTAACCCATGATCTTAGGAAACCTGAAATTCATTGTTAACAGCACGTGGAATTTACTATTAACAGGTTTTCAACACCTACTCTAATCTTAATTCATCTTTCATTAGTCTCTCTGCTTTTCAAACTGTAAATCAAATGTATTATTTCCAACTTATACTTTCTCCAATAGCTCTTTCTATGACTTCAGCTGACAATAGAGTCATTAGAGTTTGCCAGTATTCAGTACAATTAAAATCACACTGCAATGAATAAACAATCCAGGGGACAACTTGCTTATTAAGGATAAAATCTGGGCGCTGATTTTACTAATTCCCCAGTGTCTGCAACACGATGCTGTTAAGCGTTTGCTCTTAGAGTTCACGTTGCTGCTGCACCTACCTATCTACTAATAACCAACGCTTCCCCTCTGCCGCGAACAGTAACTACGGTGAATATATATATATTTATATATATATCTTTTTTAATTTTACCTTTATTTTTCCAGTTTTAGCATATATGTGTGTGTCTCCAGTTTTAGAAAGTATATGCATTTTTTTTTTTTATTTCTACATTTGGACTTTCAAAATATGGAGTTTATTGTATATCAAAATTGTGCATTTTTGTGCTATAATAATGTTCGTGCAACATTTTTTTAACCACTCAATACTGTGTTTCTAACATTATCCATGTATATCTCCATGTGTCACTATAATAGAAACTAATTTTATTTTTTCTTATAAATATACATTTGGTATTATTGTTTTTAAATGTGATTCCTAACAATGCCAGCTGTCATTTGGTAATGTTTAGTCTGGTATACCTTTTTACGCCTTTTTACACCATGCTTTAAATAATTGCATATTCAAGTATACTAAGCTGTAGGCCCATTCTTGATTGAAAGATTTGTTTAATACACGCATTATTCATGATTCACATCACTTGAAGTATTTGTACTTTCAAATATTTTAATTCTAGTTGACTTAGTATTATAAGAGTTATCTGTGTAAAGGGTCCATACAGTCTCCCCTTTAATAAAATGGAATATGTGGAATTGACTATATATAGATACATAAACACACACACAATGACATAGTTATTTATATTTATATTTAATATTTGTAAATGAAGCTATTAGTGCAGTAGAAGCAGCCATAGGAAAGTCTTTATTGTATATTGCATTGTGACAGATACTCTTAAGGGCAGATATTGTTAGATACTATATTCCTATTGGTTCAGTGAACACATTCAAATCAACACTAAGGGGGGAAAAAGACATTTTAGGCAAAGAGGATTAACTCTGTTAGGGAGTCTAAAATGAGAATGTGTAGAACCAATAAAAATAATAAGTAAGTAATAATAAAGTACAAATATAATAAAATAAGAAATATTAAAAAATCAGATAGAAACAATACTTCCTGTCATGCCAAAGGATTGAGTTAATAGCACATCATACATCTTCACTACCCAAACATTTTAAATCAGTTTTCAGTAACATTTATCCCGTCGGAAAGGAAAATGGTTACCTTTTACCAGCCAGTTATTTGAAAGTCATTTACTAAGTTCTTTCTTACATATGTAATCACATTTAAGCCTTACATTTCCCAAATGTGGTGTTATTTCATTTTACATGTGTGAAGCCGGGCTCCAGATTTACCTATCAAAGGGATAGATTTAAAGAGACAAGGTTGGGGGTGCAAATATTGATTGAGTTCACTGAAAAGTAATATGTTTCAATCTTTGAAAGAATGAAACTGGATATACAAGGCCGTGCTTTGGATATACAGCAGTGCTCTTTCTAAAGCTAGTTTTCTCAAAAAAATGTATATAGAAAGAGGTAACAACTACCCACCAATTAGACAGCCAGTATACAAGGCATCTCAGACACATTCAAAGGGGAATAACTTTATGTGCAAATCAACCATCAAGTAAAGATATAAAGTACTCATATTTCTTTTAATATTAGCAATTAAATAAGATGATCATTTAATACTTCCTAACATTTCTAGATATTAAATAACTTACAATTTACTGACATATATCAACATAATTAGCTGTCTGAAAAGAAAAAAGCCTTGTGTCATTCTGTAAAAGAGCAAGACTTCTCTTGCCTATGACTTGATTTCATTATGTTGATTCAATAAATGCCAGACAGTTCTATTCATCCAAGAATTTATGTCTCTCATGACTACCGAGATGACAAACTCAGTGTTCAGCTAAGTCTTGATATTCTATTGAGATTAACCATGTGAAATAAAGCAAGCCCAGCATGTCAGAATAATTCAACAATTAAGGAAAAGTATCATTAGCTTATAAATAACTAAAACAAGTACAAAACAAAAGGAAAGCAAGTAGCTGCAGAGTGAATCTTTCTTCTTTTATCACTTGCTCCAGATTCAAGGTCAACTTGCCAGCTTTTCATTGTTTTCCTAATGGAATAATCAAGTCTTATATGGAATGAAACCATAAAAATCTTGCAGAAGATTCAAGAAAAGAAATGTGTGAGAGAATATTATGAATAAAATAATAAATTAGAAATTAACCAGAATAGTACTTCTTCCCCCAACATACTGCTTTTTATGAGGTTACAGGTAATACATTCTTATGTCAATAACTATGCGTTACAATTACAGCTAGCTCAAATCACTTGCCACTCATAATACACTACATTATATCAGCATTTTGTGATGCCAGTTCCTTTGGGATTAAAAAAAAATAATACCCTCATTAACAGAGTGATAAGTATTTGAAAGCTGTGCCAACATTTAACTCATATCAGCCAATTAAGAAGGGAAAATGTACTTCATTGATCAGAGAAATGATCTTGTTTGAAGATAATTGACTCTGAGTCTTTCATTGACATAATACCATCCCTGGATGAAACACATGCTCAACTTAGAAAACAAAGGTTAGATGTAAGTGTGTGATCACTTTCCCCTTACTACAGCACAGTTACTATTGACTGGAGCAAATATTCTGTCTCCCTGAAAATCAAAGGATTATAGATCATCTACCCCATTCTAGAAGTTGAAAAATGTCTTCAAACAAGAAGCTTACACAGAAGCAGCGTGCAAGGAATTTAAAAAGCCAGACAACTCTCACAGAGCAAGATACAGCTGGGGGGCCGTGGCAAGAAAAAAATTACCTCTTTCCAAAGAACTGAATGAATTTTTTTGAAAAATAAGGTATTTTTCTATAATAATATTACACCTGCTAAAATATTCACGAACAAAGATATGTTCAATTTTGGAAATAAACAGCTAAGAAAATTTCCAAATAAAATTTTTCACAAGCAGTAGATTAAAAGAATCTGATATTGAGTGTTGAGAGTGGATATATATGTACTTGTGTGTGTGTTTGTGTCTGTGTATATAGTTGCTAAATAACATACATATATAGTATACATACACTTGTACACACACACACATTTAGCTGGAGAAGAGAAGCAGTTCAATGATGGACCACCAGGACTACATGTATGAATATCAGGGGAATCAGATATACTAACAGTAAAACTTAAGAAATAATGGCAAATGGGGTAAAATCCATGCAAGTGGGTGACCCAGGATCCTAGCGAAGAAATGCTCTAAGGAGGAGGGAGAAAGCTGCTGAATAAATGTCCCTAGAGGTCAAATGATGCAATTACATAATTTACTTGATGGTTTCATAATGTGGCTTAAATAAAAGGTTTGGTGAAGTCATGGGTATGAAAGCGTAATTTTACAGGGTTCCAAAAGAATGAGATGACTCATTACAGACATTAGTTGCAGACAACCTTTCAAGGAGTTTCCCTATAAAATGGTCCAAAAGTGAATGGTCGGTCAAAAGGGAAGTGGCTTCCCAAGGAGGATATTGTGCTAATGGGAATGGTCCAGAAGCGAGGTCATATTGGTGATACAGGAAAGAGATGGAGGATGCTAAAGTGAGGTCTTTAGAATCTAGTTCACAGGTGGAGGGACTGTCCTCACTTAGGAACACAGGCAAGTCTTCATAGCAATGAGATGGAAGGAAGACTATGTCGGCCATGGCCTAGAACACAGGAGATACTGAGTGTACAGATTGGACATAGGGAGACTTCAGCCAGGCTACTAAGACAAATGGCAGATAATGAGTATGAAGTTAATGATAGGTGATAAGTTTTTACAAGTGGTAAATTTCAACTTTATCCATTTATTTATTTGTTTGTTTTGGGATGCATATGTTATTTATTGGGTTCTCCTGTGTCCAGAACTTGATGATATGAGGACTGGAATTATCAGAACTCCATCTGTCATCAAAAAGTTGTTAGTTTTAAGCCCACACACTCCTTATCCTAGATCTAACATGAAGAAAATGAACCCCAGCCACACTTGCAAAGGCAGAGCTTAACATCCCTTCAGAAGTGTTTGGGGCTCACCTCTCCTAGAGGAGCAGGCGGCCTACTTTAACAGCATATGCATCAATCAGTACACTTCAAAAAGGAAAGATATTACCTCTTCTCTTAAAGTCTTAAAGTCTTCAGAGAGAAATCAGTATCACTGAAACCAAAGTGTTGAATATGCTTAATATAAAGAAGTAAAAATACTACACCTAATAAAACCTTTAAGCCAGGTGTGAGGCTCATGCTGTAATCTTAGCAGCTGTGAGGCTGAGGTGGGAGGATCCACTGAGGTTAGGAGTTTGAGACCAGCCTGAATAAGAGCAACACTATGTCTCTATTAAAAATAGAAAAGGTAGGCAGGGGTTGTCACAGGCTCCTGTGGTCCAATCAATTTATGAGGCTGAGGCAGGAGGATATCTTGAACCCAGGAGTTTGAGGTTACTGTGAGCTATGATGATGCCAATGTACTCTAGCCTGGGCAACAGAGTGAGACTCTGTCTCAAAACAATAGAGATAATAAAAAATTAAAAACCTTTAAAATATTAAAAACATAAATATGCTCTTATGTTTTGGGTTGAGACGTCCTGGCCTGGCCTATAGTTCACTGGGGACCCAGGTAGCAGAGGCATGGGGAATCAAAGTACCCACCTACCTCACTGCACAGTACAAATGTAACCAAACACATGACATGATCCCAAGGTCTCTCACTTACTCCAAAGATGCATAGTACCACGCCATTCAGGATGACCGCTGACCCTGGCCGTCTCCCCTCTACGATTAGCTCTGCTCAGGAACAATTATGAGAGTGGATGAAAGTGACAACGCCCTTCTCTCTTCTGGGCTCCTTGATCACCAGCAGGTGATACTTAATCTTATGTATCAATTTGGAGGGTATATTTGGACAAGGTTATCTTTTAAATAGGTGAAATTTGAGTAAAAAGATTGCCCTCAATAACATGGATGGGGCATAATTCAGTTATTGAAGCCCTGAATGGAACCCAAAGTCCAGCCACCCTGAGCAAGAAAGAAATCTCCATCGCAATGCGTTTGGACTTCAGCTATACCGTAGGATTTCCTAGGTCCAAAGCTTTCCCACCTGCACTGCAGATTTGGACCATCCATTCTCCATAATTACATGAGCCAATCCCTTATGATAAATCTCTCTCTCTCTCTGTATACATATATGTACATGTGTATGTTTGTGTGTATATATATATTTATATACATATACAAATATGTGCACATTCTATTGACTCTGTTTTTTCTGGACAATTCTACTAATATAACAGCCAGGTTGCTGTCTTCCCCATAAGGAACTTGAGGGAGTAATCGAGAATTAAAAGGCCAGGAGGAGAGAAGCATGACCATATTCCTTGCTCTCTTTTCCCCTGGAGACAAAGCTGAAGAAGCTCTCACAGAATTTAGTCTCCCTGTCTCCCACCTATCACCCCTGAGGGACAGATCAGTCCCAAGAACAAAGTGGAGAAGCACGATGACCGAGTAGAAGCCTGGATGGGGTTTGCTAGTTTCAGGCACTTCTCACTCCTCGGTGTGACTGAGTTCTTGCCAGGGGCATGAAGAGGAATTCAGGGATCATTGCTTCACTGGCTCTTAGGTCTGCTGCCTGTGGTCACCCTTGGCCTTTCTCATGTACACCTAGTTTTACCTTGGTGTGATCATTATGCACCATGTCCTGGGCACAGTGTGGCCCACAGGCCAGCCCATGAGGTCGTTGCATATTGAGTGAATTGGGTTTGGGCATGAATTTGGAGAGGCTCAGCTAGCTCTGGACCTTGTGAAGACAGGCATCAGCAATGAATGGTCATGTCTCCATCGCTTCCTGCCCTTGACCGGCAGACTGACCAGGGAGAGTCAGAGTTGTCAGTGGGCAGCAGTGGGCAAGGCCTGCTGGACCATGCACGATTCAGCTCGCACACCAGCTTCATATCTTCCTCCACAACTGTTTATTTATTTTATTTTTTTATTTTATTCAGTCAAATACATATAGATCATGAATACATTCATGCATATATGGGGTACAAAGTGCTTTTTTTAAATATACAATCTGACGTGGTTAGATCAAACCAAATAACATAGCTTTCATCTCATTTACTTGATTATTATACCAAAACATCTATGTTCTACACTTGACAGATTTGACTTGTCCTTTGTTATATGGCCTCTTAACAACATGATTGATTCCTGTTGTTTTATCTCCTTGTTTGGAATTCCCTTCTTTTGTGCCTCCACTTCCAAATCCCCGTCTGCTTCAAGGCCCTTTCCAAATCTAAACTCCTCCACCTCAGCTTACACGACCGCTTGTCACTCCCTTCCTAATTCTCCCCCCTGGAAGGAGGTACGCTGAGAAACTTAACACTTGATGAAACGATGCCACTATTTTACCTGTGTTCATTTTCTTTCTCCAACTATATGGCAAGCTCCATAAAAATAAAGAACTCGTTTTCTATCACAGTTCTATAGAGCCTAGCGCCAAAGACCTAATCTGCTATTTAAATATATTTTAGTTTTCCTTGACTGTAAAGCATGACACGTAAATAAGTTACCAATAACAAATCAAAGTATAAACAAAACAAATGATTTTTCAATGTTATACGTTAATTGTAAAACTACTAGATGTAAAAACCACTTTCTTACCTGATTTTATGCAGTCTGATGACTTGCAAATACCATCTAGAAAAAGGAGGGTATATACGTAAATATTTGCAATACAGGTTTTTCTAATTTTTCTCATTTTTTGTTCCTTTAAAAAGTACTGATTAAATAAGCAATTCCTTTACAAAAAGAACTAAAAATTGAGTATTACATATCATTGTCAGTGGTTAGAAAAAAATAAGTAACTATAATAGGCAAATATTAAATATAAAATTTTGATTAGGAAGGAAAATGTTATTATATGTCATTTCTACCAAGTAAGTCATAGTCCTATTAAACTGAAATGATCAGTTCATTTCAGTTTAGAAATCATTTTTTTCCCATTAAAGAACCAATCTTTCCTAATTCTTATTGTGAAACACTTCCACGACTCAAATTAGATTTCTTACATTCCTGTAAAGTCTTTCCGAATTGAAAGACACAACCAAAGTTGACTAATGACATTAGTAACATTGGCCATAAAATCGTGTGTACTTTAATCAAATAAAATTATATGTTAGAATCCCCATAAAGTAAGCATGAGGGCACTAAATATACTTGACAATTCATAATGTAGCTCAACCTTAAAAGACATTGTACTGTCGTCAACGTTAGTTGTTTTGACATAGTGGTGTTACATTTTACAAATGAATCTTTGTATGATTTTCTTCGCGTCCCTAGCGTTAATCTGTTTGTTAGGCAGATGAAGATTCCCTTCTCTTCTGCGTTTACGTGAGCATGGGCGTAACTCACCGTCATAGGTTGCGTAGAGAGCTATCATGGTCACAGCGATGACCGTGAGGAGCAGGACCAGGACCGAGAGACTGATCTCCAGGGGGGTCCATCGCTGTTTCTTCTTTGGCTTTGGAGTGTTGATATCAGTTATATCCATCTGACTTTCTGATCTGCCCATCGCCTAAAATCTGCAAAAAGTTCAAATGCCAATAATAACAAATACGATAAGTAGAGAAAATTCATGGACAATTTTCCAAATGCTTCATGTGGCTAAATAAAAGTAAAAGATTAATTTCTTTTAAGCCAGAGATAAAAGTTTTTTTTTTTTCCTTAAAGTGAAAATTTTGATGCTGGAAAGTAGGAATAGAGAGCCAGATAAATTGGACAGGTCCTAGGTACAACCTTTTTGGGTTATTTTTCATATATCCCTGAAGATCAAGTAAATTTAGGCAAAGACACTTGGTTAAATACTCATGTAGGAACTCTTCAGCAGTTCATAAGCAAATAATTGCTGTACCATCATTAAGAAAGTTTTAAACGGGCTCTTCTGAACTTTGGACTAACGTCAAAGGTTAATTTTGTATCTTGCTCCAGTGGCTTCCTTTATAAGGTCAAAAATCAGTGACTAATCCCTAGAGGTTTTGACTAAGCAATAATTTCAAATATAAA
The DNA here is from genome assembly GCA_963574655.1 of Perodicticus potto. Taxonomy (NCBI): domain Eukaryota; kingdom Metazoa; phylum Chordata; class Mammalia; order Primates; family Lorisidae; genus Perodicticus; species Perodicticus potto. The sequence continues at coordinate 41,107 of CAUYRH010117158.1, read as the reverse complement.
TACAGATTAAAAACTGAAAGGAACAAGCAGTTGAGGCAGATTATTTTAGTCATACTTTATTTTTACAGTTCAAAATAACTATTACTGCTGATATGGTATCTATTAACAGGTTAGACAGCATTCTGAAAATGGTCACTCATTGGATCAAAAGTCAGTGGTTTACACTCTGGAATGAAAAATGTTAACCACATCAATGTCTTCTTGGGGACTGAAGGAGAAAAAAATACATGATTAAAAATATTTCTACCTTGCAGTTCAGGGTCTTAAGTGTTAAGCTACAAATTTAACATATTTAAATTAATAATAGTTATAATTCTACTAATAATAGCTGAGACTCACTGTACATTTCTCATGTGACAGTCACAGTTTCCAGTGTCTTACATGTACTAATTAACTTAACCATTGTAACATGGGCACTAATATTCCAATTTTATCTTCTGGGAAACTGAAGCACAGAGAATTCAGGTAACTTGCACAAGGCTACCCAAGTAGTCAACGCTCTCTGTAAAGAACTCATCTGGTTGTTGTTTTAAATAAAACTGTATCATCATGCCAGAAAATCTATTTCAGATCTTAGTGCAGAAATTTGGCAGGGGGCATTAAGGGGATGTAAGCCTAAATATTACATTTCAATGTTTCTTTTAGAGGCCTGGAGAGTCTTCATAAGTCAGTCACCAAAGCTTAGAACATACAATTTCCACTTCTCTTCCTGACTGCATAAAAGAACATCTCAAACTAAAAAAAATTGGCTGTTTATAGCTTAGCACAAATTAATCTTAGAATTGAGTTCCTAGAGAAGTGATTGCTCAGAAATGCTCGTTTTTGTTGAATACACACAATTCTCTGAGGTTGTGTTTGGTGGGAACTGAGACATAGGAGAAAGTAGAAACATATTCTATATTTGAAGTGTGGTCTGGGGGGAGATAGCAGATAATTAGAAATATAACCTCCTAGTGAGTTAGTAATAAGGGAACCACAACTAGACTTTAAAGTTCTTGATACAAAGTCTTAAAGATGTTGTCCCTGTGATTACAAAGGTCTATAAGCAAGGACAGACTATGAAATAAAAATACTTTATTAGACAATGAAAACTGTGTCTGCTCAATAAAAGTGGAATGTAATGTACCTGAATGTTAAAATGTCTTACTTAATGGTTATGTAACTCATGTTGGCTTAGTCTCACCACCCCTGGGGTTATGATATGGAATTGCATTCATTGATCTTGGGCCTATTTTAATCGGGATAGTGGTTGGGCAAAGAAAAGACGGGATCAAATTTAACACTTGGGACACCTTACAGAGAGGTAAACAATAAAAAGAGTAATTTTTCCAGTCCCTCCAGATTTCAAGGCTGACCTAAAGAACATCTGAATATTAATCACATTTGTTTTAATATTTCTCTCTCTTGAATATGTCTCCTCCTACTCTAATAATATCTCAGAAGATAATCTGGAGAAATGTTTTACTGGTATAAAATGACCCAGTTTTTAAAAATTAATAGTTCTTCCTTAGAAATAGCAGTGTCTCTGAAAGTAAAGGTTAGGGTGGGGTAAGAAGGGTAGATAAGGGTTAGCTTGGTGCAGTAAAGCCAGTAGACAGGCATTTCTTTCCCCTTTCTGAGTTCCTTTTCCCTGGCAATTCTCCTTACCCTGGAGATTGTGGTGCAGCTGGACTCTTAATGCTTGGGCACCTAAGGCTGTAAACAGTAACAGGGAAATTAAGGCAGTGACTGAAGACGCAGCAAATGCATATCACCTTTGAATAACCTGTAAACTCTCCATCTGTCCCTCCTGTAATGCTCCATGAATTCTTCAAAGAAGTCTTTTGCTTCTAAGTAGGACTTTTTGACAGCATGGAGCAAAAGCAAAAATAACACAAGTTTAACCTCTTGATTAACTTTGTTGTTCCGTTCCTGGAAAGAATCCTGAATTCTGGATGATTTGTTATTTTCTTTCAGGAAAATAGGGGACAGAATCTTGAACATTAGGATGGAACATATTACTAACATACACCTTAGGATGGAACATACCCCAACACCTGAATATGCAACTCAACCACACCCAACCACATTTAAGGAGGAGAGGGAAGGGGTCCAAGTAAACAAAAGAGTACAAAAAAACTGAAAAGTTGATTCTTGTAATCCAAAAACATACCTACATTCTTAAAATACTTCTCCTCCACTGGAGAGGTGTAGTTAAAATGTCTAAACCACAGATGAAGAAAATAGAGAAAGAGTAGATCTCACTCAACAAGAACCCGACAAACTTCTGCTTGACAACATCACCGAATTATTATTTTGCTTAAGATAAGCTAAATTTCAAATAATGTAAAGCAGCGATTCTTATTCCAATTGAGCACAAGCATCACTTTATCAGACAGTCAAATCAGGGAACCTGAGTAATTGATTTCTTAAAGGGGAGTCTATTTGCAGACTTGTAGACTTATCTAAGCCATTTTCATCTTCACAGCACATTACAACATAAACTTATTTCTGCACGTCCCTGAAGGTGTGCTATGCGATTACGGTTTGCATTGTGGAAACTGAGGCACAGGAAGATGCAGAAACAAGTTCCCTGTTGGAAACACGTCTGCAGAACTCAGGAGAAATCATCCTGTTTCCCAGACATTAATTAGTAGGTGTTTCCTGGGCCTGAACTATGAGTTCTGGACACAAAGTCCCAACCACATTTCCCCCCATGGGTAGTGTAGCTCTAGAACCAAAGACACAGCATCAGGTTCAAGAAACTATCAGGCAGTTTTTTAAAAAGGCTGAGACTTAGCAGTAACTCAAGGGGGTGAAACTATATGCCTTCATAGCCCAATTGTCGAAAGGCAGCTTCCAAACGCTGACGCTGCAAGTCGGGTGCTAGTTTTCAGTTTAATAAAATTGCCATTTGAATCATAGAGAAGTAACAGACTTGATCAAAAGGCTAAGGAAGGGCTTTCGGTTGCAATTATCCTTACTTTAAAACAATAAAAATAGATTGAGACCAGTTAAGCGAGAAGATGGTCTTAAAACTTTCATCTGCAAAAGAACACCCCCACCCGGCACCGAGGAACCCTCGTGTGATTTAAGCATAAATTACATAATAGAAAATTAAGGTTCAAAGCAAGATGAAGAGGTGGGAAAATGCAAAGATCTTCAGGTTAAGAAAAGCAAAAACAGAAAAGTGAGTTATAATTGAGAAAATCCGACAGAAACCAAAATGAAAACAAACCTTGCTCTTAAAAAAAAAAAAAAAAAAAAAAAAATCAGCGTCTGTACAGCAGACTGGCAAATTCCCAGCCCCCAAATCAGCCCGGCAGCAATTTGGTAGCGCTGATGTCGGTAACCAACCCTAACACCCAGGGCAGCGGCTGCAGCGAGCTGCGGAAACGAACCCGGAGGGTCGACCTGACACCACTGGCAGAGTCCTCCGGGTCACCCTCTTTGCCCCTTTCCCACCCTCACTCTTCAGGTCCCAGCAGCGGCTCCTTCCCGGGCACGCCTCCCTCGCCCACGGCCGTGGAGTCCTGGGCGCTCGGGTCTCGCCGGACTCAGCCGCTGCCCCCGCTCCCCCGGCCGGCGCTGCCCTCCCGCGCCCCGGACGCTCGCGCCCTTTGGACCCCGCTGCCTCGGCGCCCAGGTGCCAGCTCGCTCTCCTGGGACTCCCCAGTGGGGTTCGGGAGAAGTTGGGAGGCTGCTGAGCAGACACATGCCGACCAATGAGCGCGCGGGGCCGGGCGCGGCGGGCTGCGGGCTGCGGGCGGTCGGGGAGCCCCCGGAGCGGCGCCGAGCCGGGGCCGGACTTCGGGAAGGGCCCGGGCCAGGGGGCGACGGGAAACCCGGGCAGCCCTCGGACCCGCACCCGGAGAGACTCACCGTGGCCTCTCAGCAGATCCCACGCCGGGAGTCGGGCGGCTGCTCCCGCCTGCGCTCGGCCGAGCTCGCCACTTGCACATCGCGCCCCGTGCGTCTCGGTGCTCTCGGCACCCCCACCCCACCCCCCCGCGCCGCGGCTGGACCAGCGGAGGAGCAGTTCCCCGGGGGACCTGAAGGTTTCCGCTGGGGCTCCCGAATCCAGGCATTTCAAGTCTGGGGGCCGGGAGAAAGTCCCCCCCGTGCCCCCCACCTCACCCTTCCCCAAAGGGCTTTGCCAAACATTCTTGGAATTGCTTAGCTTCGGGGCTTTCAAGAAAACAATACACCGACTCTTCGGGATTCCGCCGCGCGGGTGAAGGCTCTGGCTCCCCCGCGGACCCGAGACCCCGAAGCTTGTCTCTCTCACACGCTTCGCTCTTTTTTCTCCTGCATTCAAGCTTCTCTCCTTTCTTTCTCATTTCAAAATTTTCTCCCCCTCCTTCCTCCCTCCTCTTTCTTTCTCCTCTTTCCCCCTTTCTTATTGTCCTTCCATCCCCCTTTCCCCTCTTCTCCCCCCCCCAGCCCCCCTTTGGTCAGAGCAAACAGATTTCAAGATCTGTACTGAAACTCTTCACTTCCACCTTCTGACTCTAGGGAATCTCATAACGTGTACCTGGCAGGTTGACGGTGGAACCAAGAAAGACAGATAAAAATAAGCTAACATGTGTCCTACCTACTAAAATGAGCGGTACCGTGTGCGGACCCTTGTCGATTTAACGCGGCCAGGCAGCACCGCTCCTCACACTGAGAGTCCTTCGCAGAAGGGTAAAAAAACAAGGAAATACTTTCTGCACAAAGGCAATTTGTTTCATAAAAGCTGCCCTTAGCAGCTATAACTGCCAAGGAGTGCAGAAAAACTGAAACTCCACTATTTTGTGTATGTGTTGCTTTCTTGGTTTTTAATTCAATGCCAAGTGTATGAATTGCTTTCAACACTGATTCCTTTCCTCCTTTGAATTACACACACACACACACACACACACACACACACACACACACACACACCCCGTGGAGAATTCATGCTGAGTTTTCCTGAACTTGGAATTACCTGCTTTTTGTTGTTGTCTTTTTTTTTCCTGGTTGTAACTTTTTTTTTTAATTATTAAATCATAGCTGTGTACATTAATGCTAGGTGTAGAATATAAATGTCTTAACACAATAACTAAGAAAATGCCGTGAAAGCTGTGTTAACCAGTTTGATGAAAACATTTCAAATTGTATGTAAAACCAGCACATTGTACCCCATGATTGCATTAATGTACACAGCATTAATGGAATTACCTGTTTTTGACATCAAAACCACTTATTCCTTGAGAGGAGATAGAGCCTCAGATTTAACAGAACTTACAATTCCCAGGGATGTCATACAAAGCTTAGAATGAGGAAAAAAATCAGATCAAAGATTCCTACATAAAACTGGGACCACTGAAAAGAAACAACATGGTGAAAAGATGAACTAACAAAACAAAACTTTAAACCCCACTCCCACTGTCCCCCTCAATTCTCTCGTCAGAAACATAAATATATTCACTTTTATCAGCCTTGACTGAGGCCGATAAATTTAGAACAGAGGTAATGTGGTGGCTCATGCCTATAATCCCAGCACTTTGGAAGGTCAAGGCTTAAGGATCACTTGAGAGTTGAAGACCAACCTGAGAAATATAGAGAGATCCTGACTCTACAAAAAATTACAAAAATTAGCTGGGCATGGTCCTGAGTGCCGATAGTCCCAGCTATACTGGAGGCTGAAGTAAGACAATTGCTTGAGCCCAGGAGTTTGAGGTTGCAGTGAACTCAGCTGATACCATGCACTCTAGCCCTGGCAACAGAGCAAGATCTGTCTCAAAAAAAAAAAAAAAAAAAAACCACAGCAAATATTTATTGCAGATTTCAGATGGATGTAGGGCTAGAATTTACATTAATTATGTGGCTTGAATATTCCCAAGTTAAAATTTTACAGTAAAGTCAAGTCCCTGCTAGACTGTGCTAAATAAAAATTGAGAGAATTGTGGTCACCTGAGTCTCACGTAAGTGACCTACCCCTCATAAAATTAATAAAGGGCCACAAGGTAGGAACTATGGCTGGGGAAATATGGGTATAAGCAGTTTTTGTCCCCCTAGCTTGCTTTCCTATGATTGCTTACTACTCAAAAGTCACATATGTGATGGTCATAGACATTCTTAGCTTTTTTCACTGCTACCATAGATAACATCACCCTTGTGAAACAACCTAGGGATAAGTTCTGAGATCTCTTCCATGCTCTGCATTCCAGTTGAATGGCTGACTCATCCAGTCCGGTGGCCTATACCGAGGAACTGACTCAACTGGTGCTATGACTCCCAGTCTAGAGGGACTCAGCAAAGAAGACAGTTTCAACACCCCTATGTTCCCATCCAGCCAATTAGCAGATCCAATTATGTAGCCCTTTGTAAGCCAAAATGTTACTGGTCAAAGAGGGTCCAGTGGCCCTCTGGGGACCATTGGCCACATTGTCAGCCCATGAGCAGAGACTGGGAAAGATCCTAAACTTTGTCAGAAGACCGGAGATTCTGGAGAACAGCCAGAGTAGCCTCTCCAAGGCTGTTCTTCCATTTCTGAAATTACAGTTTTATACATAAAAGTTCAAAGCAAAGACCACATTAACCCTTATTCTAAATAATAATTAGCATAACTCAGTGACCTATTACAACATTCCAATTCAAAAGCTAATCTCCTAAATCAATCCACTTAAACTACTCAAGATAGGCATCTTTAGGGTGGAAGCTAAAATGATAAAACAATGACGGGGGTAAAGGTTACTTAGGACCTAAACCCCTTTGTCTCATTGTTTCAGAGACAAAACTCACAGCTGTTTATACACCAGCTGTGTCATGTTGGCCCTAGTCTGACTGACTCCATCTTATTCTCACTCCATGTGTTTTCAAAACTATCTTTAGAGACCCAAAATTTCCAGAGAACAGATTTGAGAAATTTCTCCACCTCCTTGTAATTTCATAAGGAACTTCTTGTGAATGTATTGATGAAACAAAATGACACTTGATGGTGGAGCTGCTGTAAACAGGAAAGAACAGTAAGCAAAGAATATAGTAACAACATAGATAAATCTAAGTCAACATTGACCAAAACATGAAAAAATTTATGGCAATAAAAAAGGTCAGTTGAATACTGGGCAATGGTGATGTGCAAGTTGGGAGAGTATAGTGGTGTGGAAAGTTAAACAATACAGACTGTGTGCTTCTGTTTCCTGAGAATCACTTGACCCCAAGAGGGTGAGAATAGCCTGGGGAACATAGGAGATCTCTGCTGAAAAAGAGAGAGAGAGAGAGAGGAAATAAAACATAATAAATTCCTTATGTTGTTAGGAAGATGATATTGTGATATTGATTAATTTTATATTTTAGACTTAATAAAGTCTATATTAATTAAACATGTAAAAATTACGATTGTAACCCCCAAAAGATTAAAATAGAGTGCATAAAGCCAACTCCTGCCAAGAGAAAAAAACTGAACTTAGGCCAGGCATGGTGGCTCATGCCTGTAATCCTAGCACCCTGAGAGGCCAAGATGGATGGATTGCTGGAACTCAGGAGTTCTAGACCAGCCTGAGCAAGAGAGAGACACCATTGCTAAAAGTAGGCAGGTGTTGTGGTGGGTGCCTGTAGTCCTAGCTACTTGGGAGGCTGAGGCAAGAGGATCACTTGAGCCCAAGAGTTTGAGGTTGCTGTGAGCTGTGATACCATAGCACTCTACCAAGGGCGATAAAGTGAGACTTTGTCTCAGTGACAACAACAACAAAACCCCAAAACTAACAAACAAATGAACAAAAAAACTGGACTTAAATAAAAATCAATCTAAAGAAAAGGAAAGTGAAATATTAGAAAAGAACTTATAGAAAGTACAAAATAAGATGGTAGAAATGGAAATAAATCAAAATATATTAATCACAATAAATATAACTGGACCAAATTCTCTAGTTAGAAATAAATCAAAATATATTAATCATAGTAAATATAATTGGACCAAATTCTCTAGTTAGAGACAAAGAGTGGAATAAAACAAATAAGCAAAATCTAGCTATTTTCTGTTCAAAAGAGACATACCTAAAATATAAAGTTATAGAACAAATGAAACTAAAATGATTGGAAACATATATCAAATATAACCAAAGGATTGCAGGAGTAGCAATATTGTAAAAAGAAAAAAAGAGATTAAAATTTTACCAAAAAAAGAGTAATCAATTCAGCAAAATGACACAATTCTAAGCTGGATTATACCTAGTTGCATACATTTTAAGTGTATGCTGCAGAAAATGACATAAGAACCAAAAGGGAAAATTTATAATTCACCATGTTAATGGGTGATTTCAACATACCTTTCTCATTATTTGAGAAATCAAGTGTACAAATCAGTGAGGATATAGAACATATAAGTAACAATATTAAAAGACTGTCTAATAAAAATGAGGAAAACATTTCACCCTATGTAAATAGGTCTGAGATGTACATATAGGAAATATATTGCATTCCTACATTGTACAAAAATATTTGATTCTATACAACTTAGGGATGTAACTGTGACAAGCAAAAGTTTGGAAAAGTGTTAGAAGTATATATAAGAGAGCACCTTTATGATCTTGATGAGTTAATGAATGATTTCAAAGCCCCAAATTCAAACAATAAAGAGATTAATAAATTTTTTCTTTTTGAGATGGATTCTCACTCTGTTGCCCAGGCTAGAGTGCCATGGTATCAACCTAGTTCAAAGCAACCTTAGACTCCTGGGTTCAAGTGCTCTTCCTGCTCACCCTCCCAAATAGCTGGGACTACAGGCATGTGCCACAACACCCCGGCTAATTTTTCTATTTTCAGTAGAGACAGGGTCTCATTCTTGTTTAGGCCACTCTTGAATTTCTGAGCTCAAGCAAACTTCTCACCTGGGCCTCCCAGAATCCTAGGATTACAGGCATAAACCACCATGCCCAGCTCAGATTGATACATTTAATTACAAGTTAAATTCTATTTTTTTTCCCAAAAAACACTGTAAATGAACAAACAGCAACAACAAAATACACAAGCTACACATGAGGGAAAACATCTCCAACAAACAAAAGTGGAAAAATTATTAGCATCAGGACTATGTAAATAATTGCAAATAAATAAAAGCTAAGCAATCTCAAAAATGGAATTTAAAAAACCAAGAATTAAAATGAAGAATAAATAGAAATAATCACAACATGGAAGATGAACAATCTCATTAATGAATAGGTGAGTTCCCATTAAAACTACAACACAAAACCAAGTCTTACTCACCTGACATCCTACGCATCACTGGTAAAAATGTCAATTTGTACAATCTGAAACCTACCCTTATTAGAAACTGATAGAGATGCAGATGGATTTGTTTAAGAATTTGTAGGAAACTGATAGCAATGCAAATTATTCTGCTTTAAAACCACACAAATACATTTTGTCTGGCAGAGAGCTTATTGATTTCTATGAAAAACATCACTCCAAACCTTGTATTTCATAGGCTATAAAATTTTTTTGATAGGCCAATACAGTTTTTAGAAACAAAACACCTAACAAAGCACATTGGAAAACATTTACATTATATTAGAAATGTTAGAGAAGCACATGACTTAAAATCCAACAATTCTATCTTTAGGTACACAATCGAGAACAAAAACAAGCACACCTGGAAATATCTGCAAGATATCATAATAGCAAATAAAATACTAGAGCCAAAGCAAAAGTCCATTGGTGATAGAATTAACAAAGAATTGTAATACATTCATAAAATATAATAATACACAGAATGCAAAATAACCAATAGCAGCTAAACAAATGAATATAGATGACTCTCAGAAAAATAATATTGAAAAAAGAAGCAAGTTCTGTGCAAGATGTCATAAATACAAAGAAAACATGATGTAAGGATTATGTTATCAAGAAATCCATAGTTTAGTGGAAATGCAAGCAAGCATTTAAAATAGAATGCAGTAATTTCATAATTGAGTTATATGCAAAGTTCACTTTTAGATGAAAGGGGCAACTTGTTATAAGTGGGTATTTCAGAAAACTTCATCACATAATACATATTTTACTTGATTTGAAGAATGAGCAGGAATTTGCCAGATAAAGGAGGTGCTAAGTACATTTTTCTCTAGACAGAGAAGACATAGAGAACATTCTTTGTGTCTTGAATACTGTTTGAGATCTAGTGGAGTGTTTTGATGACTTCAAGCAAACTATTAAAGGAAAGATATTGCTGACGTGTAAAAGGAGTGGGTTGAGAGGGGGGATGAGATGGGGGGGGTGAGCAGCATTTTGAGAGAAAGCTGACATAGAATCCAGACCATGAGAAGATTTGCATGTGATGCAAAAGTGCTTACATTTAGTTGCATGCAATAGAACATCATGTGGAATTGGGTGCCATGGGGCAATATTGTCAGAGTGGTGTGTTAGAATATATACCACAATATACTTATGGGAATGGAAAGGATGGACAGTGGTAGGAACACGGAGGCAGGGAAATCTCTTCCTACAATAATTCTTAGGAGAGAAGTTTGAAAAATAAATGAGCGATCTAAAGCAACCAGGAGACATGTTAGAGGTAGTTCTATAAGACTTAATTTATATGGCAGGTAAAGAAGAAAGAATCTAGAAGATGCTTACAGTTTGGGGCAACTGGATGAGTCTGCCACGTCCATGAGTTAGGGAACATTTGGCGGTCGTGGGGAGTTATGGAAAGGATGTTGGAGATCTTGCTGAAGTGGTAGCATTTCTGTCCTATGACAGAATATAACAATAGGATGCTTGTTATTTTTAACAATCCAGCAAAATCTAAGTATTTATTACATGCCAAATGCAACAAGTATCTGTGATGATGGCATGAATAAGACTCAGAAATACACCTTCACGTTTCATTCAAGAAAATAACCAATAATTACCAAACGATGATTCTGAAAATAGGCACTCTGCAAGTTTTTCAACTGACTATAACTGAATGACTGTGAATCAAATTTTAAGGGATGAAATTGAGCCTCTTCTTTGGCTAACTCTTCCAGGTCCTTTACTATTTCAGGGCAGGAAAGTCCCTATAGGGACAGGCCATACTTTCCCCTCACAGGAGAACGTGACCAAGCTCAAATGTGGAGATATGCCCACTCCCCCACCCCCATGTTCTCCAAATGATTATATATTTCATCCCAGCAACACACTAAAATTCCTTTACTGGCAATGTATGGAGAGTGGTTTCACAGAACAACTTGTGGGGACGCTTGGCATTCTCAAGTCTGGAACTAATTCTGGCCTGGAGGGAGGGCTGGCTTTGAGCTCTCGGCATGCCCATTGCCACATACCAAGGCACATGTGCATTTGATTTACTCACATTATTTCCTGTGGACATCTGTGACCCTGACTCTGGGGGTAAGACAGAGAACTGAATACACACAACAGCAGCCCCAGGAAGAACCCAAACACCTCAGGGGAACAGCTTGACACAGTTGACCCTTATTTAAATCTCGGATGCTTTCTGACCCTGACCTTGGGTGGAGGTGCTGATTCCAAACAGTCAAAACAAGGAGGAGCAAGTCGAAGAAATGTGTCTTCTGAGTAACCCCTAACTAGGAAAGTTTGTATCTCACCTTGAAATAATCATATTCCACATGTAATTGATTACCAGCTTCTCATGGGAATGTTTCCAGGAAAATGGTAAGTAACATAGAAATATCTACCCTCCGGAGAAACCCTAACTGTCCCCTTCTATCATCGCCAGATTCAGCAGGAAGCAGTTAGATCGAGTCTTTGCCCCTTTTCCCTAACAGCAGTTGGAGTTTCTACTGGGAGAGGGAGAAATGATGCAGGACATTTGGCGCCCTAGCCAGCTCAGCGGAGCTGGCGGACCTGCCGCCTCCTCCTTGGCGGTATCGGTGCTGCGGCAGCCAACTGAAGAACCAGCGGGCTGGATGACAGGCAAGGAGGGGGACCTCCAACCCCCACCGGAGGCTCCAATAGCCAAAAAGGCTGGACAATTGCCGAGGAGACACCTGTGCCTTGGTGTTCCCTTCACTTTACACTTAGGACTAAATGTGGAACCCCCATTTCCTATGCCTAGGTCAATTTCATGTGAATTTCCTAGGCCTCAATTCCATGAATGGACTGTGTCTATTCATTGATACATTCATTCACCTTGCTCCTGGCGGAAGGGACTCTGCTCATTTGTTTCCTGGCCAAGGAACCCATACACCTATATATACCCCGAGACTAAAAGCCTAAAGGGGGAGACAGGGAAAGACCGGGAGAGAAACGGAGAGAGCTTTTCTCTCCCCACTTGAGTTCTCTCTCTCTACCAGGAGCTTTAGTGTTTTCTGTATTCTTTCCTGTAAATAAATTCTGTCTTACCACTGGGAGGGTGGGGCGGGAAAGAAAAGTTTGTGAAGACTAAATTTATGAAAGAAAAAAAAAAAGAAATATCTGAATTTTAGACCTTGATTTCAGTGCTTTAGACCATACCAGTCCTTTTACAGAGATAAAACTTGCATTTAACCCCATCATTCTTAATCTTTTCCATCAGGCAGTCATTCTTGAAGTAAGTGTTCTTATTAATTCAGATTATTGCATTTATCTACATTATTTAAATTCAAGCAAGAATAACACTCTTCAAAATTCAACTTACTCTGTACGTGCCAATGTATGCATACAGTGGCTTTTAGTATATACTTTTACTGTAATGTTAAAAAAAAATGAATGCCAAATCCTAAAGAAAACTAACTTCTCATCATTGTGAGATGCTTTTTAATATAAAAACTCTTTTAAAGTGTGGTGACTTGGGGATACTATCTTACAAGTTCGTGCAATGCACATTAATTAATACACTGTCACATTTCAAACTAGGCCAGAGAAATTTAAGAAATGATATTGTTAATAGAGCTCATTTGACTAGTGCAAAATTGTATATAATTGGAAGACAGCTCCAAAAACAGTGAACAGTGTGGTCTGTTTCATTTTTGCCTCTATCAAAGCAACTCTGTTATTATAGAAGAGTTGTTACCTGTTTTCCTTGTCTACCTGTCTTATTTAATGGTTAGTGGTAGAGGTGGCAGTTATATTCCCAAAGGAAAATAATCTCTTCCTTTTTCCTCTGGCTATGCCCATCTCCTGCTGCTTCTGAGCGGGATAGGGAAGCAGTTGGCAATAAGGTCTCTCTACTGAGAATGACTGACATCACAAAGATAAGGGATAGGTTCAGCCATAGTCTCTTTGAGCACCGGGGTATTACAAGAGTGAAAGGTAATGGAGCCTGTTCTCAGTCTGTTAATCTGATGATATTGCTTTTTACTTATTTGAAACTCAGTTGAGTTTCTTTCTGCAAAGGCATTCAGGGTCATATTAATTTCCCCAATAACTATTTGAAGCAGGTGTTAACAAAAGTAAAAAGGTTTCTCCATAAAACACAATCTCTCTCCTCCTGTTATATCACCAAGAAATTGCTAAGGCACAATTTCACATCATAGCAGGGAATAATGTTATTCTAGTGTGTCTAAAAAAGGGGGCTTGGGTGAGTACTTTTCAGTCACAGGAATGCTCTTCTTCCCTCTTGAGTCACTTGTGGGCTCAGTCTCATACTGGGCCTCAACTTCTCTTAACTGCAACTTACACAACTCCAACCACGCCTCTCATCTTTCTCACTGAAAGCATTCTTGGATTGTTCTCTTTTACTTCCAGCTCAGTGACCATTCTTAATCTTTGGTCCGTGCATTTCTTCTTTTTTTCTTTCTTTTCTTTTCTTTTCTTAGAGACAAAGTCTCACTTTGTCGCCCTTGGTAGAGTGCTGTGGCGTCACAGCTCACAGCAAACTCCAACTCCTGGGCTTAGGCGATTCTCTTGCCTCAGCCTCCCGAGTAGCTGGGACCACAGGCGCCTTCCACAATGCCCGGCTATTCTTTGTTGCAGTTTTGCCTGGGCTGGGGTTTGAACCCACCACCCTTGATATATGGGGCTGGCGCCTCACCCACTGAGCCACAGGTGCCACCCTGGTCTGTGCATTTCTTGAACTTTCCGTTCTCTTAGCTTCCACAACATTGTCCTGGTCTTTCTTTTCCTATCTTCCTCCATTCACCTACTAAATTAAGCATCTTTTCTTCTCCTTTCATCTCTCTTTCTACCATTCCTTCCTTGATTGTTTTTCACTCATTCTCATTATTTCATTTTTGAGCTCATGGTAGACAACTCCCAAACCTATGTCAATTAACTGGACACGCTTTCTACTTTTGCTTCCATTTGTGGGACACTTCACATACCGATGCTCCGTCCAACTATAAACTGTAGAATCAGCATCATCCCAGTTCTTCTAAGCTTGACACATCCAAGTAGCCTTTGGAAATTTCTTTATAAACAAAGAATAAGTTTCCAAGTTCTAAATTTTTTATCTTTACAGGGTTACTTGGATTCTCCTCCTACATTTCATTTCCATGGCCCACATCAACCAGCATAAACTCTGTTCTGTTATTTTTCCTGGATTATTATTCTATTATCTTAAACATTATTCCTACTCAGACATTATTTCATCTCTTCTTCATCTCAGCTCCCCTTACATTATTCCCTGGTTGATTGTCTTAAATAGTAGCTCAGATTATTTTACTCACTCAGATGTTCAAAAACTGTCAATGACTCTCTAGTGCCACAAAATTCTGTATTTCCAAGTTTTGCTCCTGCTAAGCCAAATTTAACAAAAATTGCACTGGTTAAATGTGTGCTAGGCCCATTAAAATGGGAAATGTTTTCATAAGTACAGAAACTTTTAAGAAAATATAGCTGATACAATGACAACTATAATATTGTATCAGGATAGCCTATAATATCAAAGTTTTAAGGGAATTACTTTGACTTCAATGACTTTATTAATGCATAATTGACATAAAACAATCTGGGCAAATTTGTGTCCAATCTGATAAATTTTTGGATTACCAAAATCAAGATAACATATTTATCCATTACCCTCCACCAGTATCTTCTCCCCTTGGTAATCCCCCCTTTTTGTTATTCTCTGACCCTTTCTCATTCTCTGGTAAGCACTGATTGACTTTCTGTCACTAGACTGAATATTAGTTAGCATGTTCTAGAATTTTATATAGATGTAATTATAGAGTAAATAATACAGTAAGAAGTCTTTTTGCCTGACTTTTTTTAAACCAGCATAAGCATTTTGATATTCATCCACATAATAGCAATGGTTCATTTTTATTATTGAGTGGTATTTTATTGAATCCATAAATGCTAGCTTTTAATCTACTTATCTGCTGATGGCTAATACAAATAAAGGCTGATATGAAACTATTTCCAAATCTTTATATGATCATATACTTTCATTTCTCCTCTGTAAACCTCTAAGAGTACCATGGCTGGGGTATACAGCAGTGATGTTTAACTGTTTAACAAACTGCTAAACTTTTTTCCAAAGGGGTCGTAGAATTTTCCTCATCAGTACTATATGAAAGTTCTTACTGATATGTGGTCTGGTCAATTTTTTTTATCTTAGCCATTGTAATTTGTATGTTTTAATTTGCATTTCCCTCATGACTAATGATATTCAGCACTTCATGTATCTATTAGTTATCCATTTATCTTGTTTGGTAAAATGTGTGTTCAAAATGTATTTTAAAATAAAAATAAATTACACTTGTTATGTATTCTTTAAAAAATATAAGAACCTCTCTATTTTGTTTTTGAGTAAAAGTTCTTTTTAACTGTCTGTGTTTTCCCCCTAATAATTGTTGAAATAATAGCTAGAAATAAGGTCCCTAAGTTGGAGAATCTTTTGCAAGCCCAAGCAAACAATATCTTTTTTCAGCACTGCCTACATCCAGGAAATACATTATGAGTCCAGTCTAAGCATTCTGTCTTATTCCTATGGTTCCTCTATAATCTCTAAAGTTAGGGAATTTTAAGATATCCTATGTATTTTCCCAGTGGTAGATGAGATGGTTGTCAAGGTGTACAGAGATATTAAATGTGGACAAATCTCACTGTGCTAGTAGTATTTTGTTTTGATTTATCTTTGGATTAATCTAGTTATGTCAAGGAAAAAGTTGTCATCATATTTTTGTACCACCTCTGTAACAATGGCTAATCACGTTTCTCAACAAAAAGGAAGCAGTCCTCAGACTCAGGACCTTTAGTGGCTGAGGGTACCCAACTGGCAGCGTGTGTTTATATTTTTCATTGGATTTACTATTATAACAACATAAATTTTCAATCAGTTCATCAATGGTAGTGATAGAAAATTTGATCAAAATATTTTTTAGTTAAAGGAAGTGAGTTTATCTGTGGAAAAAATCTGTAAGTAATATTTAATGTGTTTTCAAATTTGTCAAACGTCTTTAACATATAATACAAAAATGACTGCCTTTTGGGAAAAATTTTTAATGTATAACCCAGGTATTTTAAAAATATACTTCGTGGAAAAGTACAGTTTACAAGGAGGTACATCCGCTGTTGGGTTGGGGAAGAGAGTGTGTCAGCAAGGACAGGGTGAGCAGAGAAGTTAAGAGAGCCCAGCCCTGGCTTTACCCAGAAAAACTCATATTATTTATTTATAGAGAAAAAGAAACTTAAAAAAAATGTCAAGAAGGCTCAGCACCTGTAGCTCAAGTGGCTAAGGCACCAGCCACATATACCAGAGCTCCCAGGTTTGAATCCATCCCAGGCTTACCAAACAATGACAACTACAACAAAAAAATGGTGGGGCATTGTGGTGAGCACCTGTAGTCCCAGCTACTTGGGAGGCTAAGGCAAGAGAATTGCTTAAGCCCAAAGTTTGAGGTTGCTGTGAGCTGTGATGCAACGGCACTCTACCCAGGGGGACAGCTTGAGGCTCTGTCAAAAAAAAAAAATTTCAAGAAGACAATAATTATCCATATTCATGTATACTGTTATTTCTTTTTACTACATATCTATTATTTTTCTAAGTTCAGATATATTAATTTTGAAATTAGAGTGTCATAATTTTATATACTTAAAGAAAAACTAGAATGATATGCTTCTTTTCTGTCATTAAATGTTTTTTAAAAGTTGATTTGTGGACTGCACAATATTTATTTATACTCTAAGACTTAATTTTACTTTTATAAAATGAAAGTTAAACTCAATGACATCTGGAATAACTTCCTAGTCTAACGTTCATTCTGTTAAGTGAAACAGCTAAACATTCCTGAATTACTTAAGTGATTAAATTTCTGCCCTATTCATGCTGAAAGATACTCTATGAAACTTCCCGGGTAAGAAGGAGCTCCATTGCACAGAAACTACAGCCATTTGGAACATCACTCTATGTTTCTGTAACCGCGTTTTCATCTGAAAACTTTTCGTATGTTTCTGTGACCACAGGGTCTTATTTTGTATGGAATGCGTCTCCTAACTAGATACTTTACTTCAGCTTTGCCTGCTCTGGGAGATGACTGGCTGCCTGCCAAAAGCACTAGCCAGGGCTTCAAAACTGGATTTCACTTCCATCATCTAGCTTGTGCATTAAGTTAGACAGTCCGAAACTTAATCTTTAGGGATTTTTAGCTCGTTTACTTTTGAGACAGAGTCTTACTTTGTCATGCTCTGTGGAGTGCCATGGTGTCATGGCTCACAGCAACATCAAATTCTTGGGCACTTGGGCACAAGTGATCCTCTTGCCTTGGCCTCCCATGTAGCTGGGATTACAGGCACCTGCTACAACAACCAGCTATTTTTTTAGAGACAGGGTCTCACTCTTGCTGAAACTGGCCTGGAACTCCTGAGCTCAGGCAGTCCACCCACCTCAGCCTCCCAGAGTGCTGGGATTACAGGCGTGAGCCACCGTGCTCAGCTCAAAACATAGTCTTTGGATTTGATGAGTCTCTATTATGCCGTTGTTTAATACGTAATAACAGATAAAGAAACCAAATTTCTCTTTATTTATCTGTATAGATTTCAAGAAAAGTTAACAGTAATTATAGTCTGTTCTTTGCTGAAAGCTATGTGTGACTATATCCTAGCCCACTTTTCTTTAGGTGGGATTTGAGGGAGGGTGTCTTCATATGTCTTTATATCTGTTGGGCCTTTAGGACCCACCGAAAGGTAATTCATTCATTTTATTTTATAAAATGCCCAAGGCATAAAGGTAAATAGAATATGTTTCCTCTCCTTAACAGTCTCAGCCTAATACGGGAGAGAGCCAGAGAGAGAAGCCGTGGCTATGGTGCTTTGACAAAAGAATGTCCAAAGTGGTGATTTGAAAGCACACATACATTCTTTTTGCAAATAGGATCATCTCTGAAGAAATTGCCAAGAGATGCTCTGCTAGGTTGAATAGTGTTCCCCACAAATTAATGCCCTCCTGGAACCTCAAGTAAGAATGTGATCTTACTTGAAAATAGAGTTGTTGTAGACATGATTAGCTGGGAATAGGTCATAATGGAGCAGGTTGGCCCTTATTCAGTAAGACTGGCATCCTTATGAGATGAAGAGACACAGAGACAGAGGCACTCAGAAGAACGTGGCCTAGTAACAACAGAGACAAGCTAAAGACAAGCAAGGATCAAAGGCCAGCATGAGAAGCTAGCCGAGTCAAGGGAGGAACCTCCCCTACTGCTTTCAGAAGGAGCATGACTCTGTCAACACCTTGATTTCAGACTTCTGGCCTCCAGAATGGTGAGACAATATATTTTTGTTGTTTTAAACAGCAGTTTGATGTTGTTTGTTATAACAGCCGTAGGAAATTAATACAGACACCTAAGAGCTCATTAAGTGGTTTGAGGGGAAGTATTTTCCAAGTGAGGGTAACAGTCTGTTCAAAGGCATAGAAGAGCAGAAGAATATTCAGAAGAGTCCCATCAACATACATGAATTACTTTAATCCAACACGATTTGTGTAGTTCAGTAAACAACATGGGCACACAGACGAACAGTGTGTCATAGTCTCCATTATCCCACACAAGGAGGATGTGCCTCAGAATGAAAAAAGAGAAAAGAGACACAAATCTTTTTCTCCTAGGCCACACTCAGTGCATCACTCGTTCTTTGCCGCCTTCACTGCACGGCCCCCTTCTCTTGGGCCTTTTCCATCATTGACTATTTTTCCAATTAGAGGTTTAGTGCAGCTATTATATGTACTGTAAAATAAAAACAAAGACATGAGTCAAACACTTCATCTGGAGTGTGATGAAAGAAGTAGCTATCTACTCCAATACAGGACAGAATTCTGGATATGTTTTAATTACTGAGAGGTCTTTTATAGCTTTCCAATTTAGCACCTTTATGAAGGGGCTCCAAGGGTTATATTGGCTCTACTGGACTTTTATATACCTGCTGACTTGAGTATTAACTTCTTAGTAAAATTCAACATCAATGTATGAGTTGATACGATGGCCAATTTTTCTGTTTCTGTAGGACTCAAAATTGGAGAGTAAAGTGTTGATGATCAATAGGTAGACAATTTTAATTTTCTTCTCTACCAGTTCAATGAAATTTTTGAGAAAGTTTAAAGTGCTATTGTTCACAGTTTATATATAATCCTTTTCAGTACAAGGAAAAGTACCACAGTATCAATAAGCTTTGTATTCATTCTCTCATATTTATACATGTACAAGTATGTGTGGCAACAGGCGCACCTTGGTGATACCTCAGGTTGGTGATACCACAGCAATAAAGCAATTATAGCCATAAAGTAAGTCACACAATTTTGCTTTTTTGGTTTCTCAGTGCTTACTATACTGTAGTCTATTAATTATCCAGTAGCACTAGATGCTGGTGATCAATTAATACATTAATTCGATGTATTAATATACATCGAAAAAACCGTATATACCTTAATTAAAAAGCACTTTTTTATTGTTAAAAATGCTGACACAGAGACATAAAGTGAACCCATGCTGCTGGGGAAGTGGCACCCAGAAACTAGCTCAATGCAGGGTTGCCACAAACCTTCCATTTGTAAAAAATGCAAAATCTGTGATGTTTATAAAGCAAACTGCAATAAAATGAGGTCTGCCTATACATGGGTGCAGATACATAGTGGGGAAACTAAGATGAAGGGTTATCAGAGAATTTTCTACAGTTCATAGAATTAATAATGGGAAAATGTAAGAAATTTACTCAGATATGTTAACTCCAAGTTCAGTATTCCTTCATTTTGAATATGATGACTCTTCTGTACATACATAACAGTTCAACACAGAGGTTCTCAACTGTATCAGAGTCTCACTCTATCACCTTGGGTAGAGTGCCAAGATGTCATCACAGCTCACAGCAACCTCAAACTCTTGGGCTCAAGCAATCTTCTTGCTTCAGGTTCTCAAGTAGCTGTGACTACTGGTGCATACCACAGGACTGGCTAAATATTCTATTTTTAATATAGGTGGTGTCTCACTCTTGCTCAGGCTGGTCTCAAACTCCCGAGTGCAAGCAATCCACCCACCTTGGCCTCGGAGAGTGCTGGGGGCAATTGAAGTGTCAATGTGACATTTTGGGTTGTCACACTGATGGGGTGCTACTGACCTCTAGGAGATAGAGGTCAAGATGTTTGTGAACATCCTACAATATACAGGACAGCTCCTTATTAAAGAGTTGTCCAGTTCAAATGTAAATAGAGCTATGGTTGAGATATTGCGGTCTAGCATAATGACTAATAATGAATACTCTTCATTGACTATTTACTATATACCAAGCACTGTGCTAAATAAATCATTCCTAGGAAGTATTTTTCTTTACTCTTGATATATTCCTGAAGTATACAATATTATATTTTCATTTTACAAATGAGAAAACTAAGTATTGGGCAGATTAATTTGACCCAGCAAGTGACAGGGCTAGAATTCACGCACAGGTATTTTTGTTGCTAATGGCTATACTTTTAACCACCGCATCCTGACTATCTGACAAAAAGCAGGCCATCATATGACAAAATGTGCTTCTAAAGTACTTTCTATTAAAGATTATTTTATGCTTCGTTTGTCTTTGTCTATCAATGATTGTATTGTTCGTAAGACAACAACATGGTGAAAAGCCTGCTAAGATCAGTTGGCATAACAAAATTAGTCATATAATGAACAAAGGATCACTTTATACTGCCTGAAAAGTAAATTCTGCCTGACTCTTACCTTGGCACTATGATTTGAATGTATCCTCAAAGTTCATGTAGTAGAGGCTTAATTGCCAATGTAATAGCATGGAGAGGTGGGAGTTTTGAAGGTGTGATTAGGCCATATGAGCTCTGCCTCCATGAATAGATTAGTGCTGTTGCCATGAGAGTGGTTCCCTTATAAAAGGAGAAGTTCAGTTTTTTTTCTCTTTTCTCTCTCTCTTTGCCCTTTCAACACATTATGAGGCAGCAAAACAGGCCCTGGCCAAATTCTAGTAGCTTGGTCTTTGGCTTCCCAGCCCCCAGATGTGTGAGGAAACAAATCTCTGTTCCTTATAAATTACCCTATCTATTCCATTATAGCAACACAAAATGTGCTAGGACACTTGGAGAACTAGAAATGCAATTTTAAAATTCTTTGACCTTTTTTAAGCTAAAATTTACAGGGTAGTTCTGTGATTGCTTTGCCAGAAAGTTTTATCCAGCCATATTGTAGTGGATACATATATGTGTGTGTGTGTGCATGTGTGCGTGTGTGTATGACGAAGAGGCTTTAGGTGTCTGTACATATTGAATAGTAGTGAATATATAGATATATGATGAAGAGACTTTAGGAGTTTGAAGAAGAGAAATGTTTATCAGTAATAGGAGACTATATGAAATTTAGAAGAAAATTCCCATTGTGAAGAATAGAAAAACAAATGAGGACAATATGATAAAATAGTGAAGAAATCTGGTGTCAGGATCCAGGAGAAAAAGGAAACCTAGGAAGTGAAGCCTTTACTTCACTTGGAGTACTTTTTCTCTAGGGCCACTTGTCAATTCTTGAAAGATGCCTGAGAGCCTGAGATTGAGCAGTTATAAAAGTTAAAACAATGGAGACTAAGGGGCTGTCAAAAGAAAGGGGACTTATAAATCCTTTGGTGCTTTGAGTCAAGACCTCAAAGGGTCACACTATAAGGATTAGGATGTAGTAAAAGTAATCTGTCCCCTCTAGGAACTAAATGCCAGGTTAAGTGTGCATATTCCCAAAATTGAAATGAGATTTGAAGATTGAATGATTGAAGATCATTGAAATGATTGAGATCGTTAGTCCCTTACCACTAGAGAGAAGCAAGTGTGAATCTTCTGTGAAAGAAAATAACATCATACTAGGCTTGGAATTATTTTATATTTTTTAATGTATGATTTCCAGTACTCAATCAAACATAACCATGCACATGGGCAGAAAAGGGAACAGAAGCAAAATTTTAGAGAAATAACAGACATAGAAGTAGACCAAGTAGTCACAGTGATGGAATTATCAGAAATTGATTTTTAAATAATTTTGCTTATCATGTTTTAAGACATAAAAGATAAGCTTGAGAATTTTGGCATGCACCTGGAAACTTCAAAA
Organism: Perodicticus potto; assembly: GCA_963574655.1. Classification (NCBI taxonomy): domain Eukaryota; kingdom Metazoa; phylum Chordata; class Mammalia; order Primates; family Lorisidae; genus Perodicticus; species Perodicticus potto. The sequence goes on along the minus strand of CAUYRH010117158.1, from coordinate 18,704 downwards.
AGGAAAGAAACAAGTCAAAGCTCAACATAGAATTAATGGCCTTGAAGCTAAGAAAAAAATAGAATGAAGCATGAGAGGCATTATGGTAGACAATAAAGGAGAGAAGAAAGCTGAGTGGGCGCAAGGTATAGAGAGAGGATCTGACACACAGTAGCCCCCTCATATCCACTGGGGATATGTTCTGAGACTTCCAGTAGAAACCCGAAACCCATAGATAGTGCTAAACTCTATCTATACTATGTATTTTTCCTTTCATGCTTGTCTATGATAAAGTTTAATTTGTAAATTAAGCATGGTAAGAGGTTAACAATAACCAATAACAAAATATAACAATCATAATAACTTACCAACATCACTTCCCTGGCACTTTGGGGCCCTTCTTAAGTAAAATAGGGATAACTGAAGATGCAATACCATGATAGTCAGTCTGATAACAGAGTTGGCTACTCAGTCACTGACAGGCAGATGGCATGTCTATACAGGATATCCTGGACACAAGGATGATTCATGTTCCAAGGAGGGTGGAGCAGGATGACAAGTTTGCATCACTTTATTCAGAATATTAAGCAAATTAAAACTTTGAATTGTTTATTTCTGGAATTTTTTCATTTAATATTTCTGAACCATGGTTGACTGCTGGTGACCGAAACTATGGAAAGTGAAACTGTGGATAAGGGGGTGCTACTGTATTTGCAACTGGAGTCCCAGAAAGAGAATACAGACAATAGGATCAAAGTAATACTTGGCAATAATATCTAATAATTTTTCTAAATCTGTAAAAAAGAATTACATATTCAAAAAAACCAAAGCTTGATTAGAAAAGAAAAGAGAGAAGGAAGAAAATTATATCTGTGTGCATCACAGCAACCACATTGAAAGCCAAAGTCAAAGAGAAAAATCTTTTTTCCCCCTTAACAATTTTTTTATTAAATCATAACTGTGTACATTAACACATTTATGGGGCCCAATGTGCTGATTTTATATACAATTTTGAATGCTTACATCAAACTGGTTAACATAGCCTTCACCTCACTTAATTATTATGTTAAGATATTTATACTCTACTCTTAATAGATTTGACATGTATCCTTGCAATATGCACCATAGGTGAGGTCCCACTGATTACCCTCCCTCCACCTGGCCTCCCCCCTGTCCTCCCATCCTCCTCTTCCCTCCTTCATCCTGGGCTATAGTTGTGTTTTATCCTTCATGTGAAAGTGTGGGAGATTATATATTGGTTTCATAATAGTACTGAGTACATTGGATACTTTTTCTTCCATTCTTGAGATACTTTACTAAGAAGAATATGTTCCAGCTCTATCCATGTAAACATAAAAGAGGTAAAGTCTCCATATTTTTTAAGGCTGCATAATAGTCCATGGTATACATATATCACAGTTTATTAATCCATTCATGGGTTGATGGGCACTTGGGCTTCTTCCATAACTTGGAAATTGTGAATTGGGCTGCAATAAACATTCAGGTTCAAATATCTTTGTTGTAAAATGATGTTTGGTCTTCTGGAAATATACCTAGTAGAGGAATTGCAGGAATGGCAGGTAATTCCTGTATTAGGTATATATCCAAAGAGAAAAATCTTAAAAGCAGGAAGTAGAGGAGTGGAAAGGTGAAGGTGGAGAGTGTGACATTGTCTGTTTTTTGGTCTATACAGTCTATCGTTTAGAGTTTTGTTTCTGCTGTCTTTTCTTCTTATGTGTCTAGAATTAATATATAAAAATTTGCATGGACACTGGAAATTATATAAAAAATACTGTCAAATATTACTAAGTTTAGTATCTTATGTTCCTTCACAGAGGATTACATTTACTTCTCACTTGGTGGTGAGGGGCTAATAATCTTGAACTTGAAGAACTAGTAATGAGGCTGATCGTTGAATACTCAGCAGGAAGAATAGGTGCCCAAAGAAATAAGTCCTTCTTTAAGTTTTGAAAAAATATTTCTTCAAGAATGAAGGTGAACTTAAGAGAATTTGTTACCAATAGGTCCACCACATTGCACCAAAAGACATGGTGTTCTTCTTATAAATGGAAAAGGATGCCATGGAACGCTCAGAAAGACAAGAACAATGTAAAGGTAAATATAAATTAATATTAACTATATACAACAAAAAATTACAAAATATGCCAAGGATGCTATCTAGTAGCATTCCTATTCAGCCTTAAAAAAGAAATCCTTGGTAGGGGAATAAGATAGTACAAAGAAAAACATGTTGAAAGTTTTGGAAAGCAGAAAATAAAACTGCAGCTGTTTGAAAATGACATAATATTTACTTGGAGAATCTGAAAGAACCTACAGATAAATTTTTGAAATTGATATGTGAGTCTAGTAAGGTTGATCTTTGTAAGGTTAAAATAAAAGCCAATCTTATTTCTATACACCAGTAACAAATACAAGCTTGCAATAAATGATTGTTATGGCAATGGAGTCTCCCTCCATGATTTCAGGTCCTAGAATAAGCTGAATGAAGAATGTTTGGCACTTTTTATTTATGGAGCTGCTTTTAACATGGCATATATATTTTTTTCCATATACTACATGCAAACAATTATTTGATAAGGCATAATTTAGACAAAAGTTTTGAGAAATTTGGAGTTTGTTAGAGTTTGTCTTTAGTTCTCCCCTGTGGACTGAATGTTTGTGTCTACCCAAAATTCATGTATTGAAACCCTAACCCTAGTGGGATGTAATTAGGAAGTGGGGCCTTTGGGAGATAATTAAGTTTAGATGAAGTTATGAAGATGGACTCTTCTTCTATGGGATCATTGTCCTAATAAGAAGAGAAAGAAATTAGATTGTGTGCTTATGTGTGCAATGGAAGAGCATAACCACAAAGAGGTCTCTCACCAAGAATCTGACTATGCTGGCACTGTAATTGCAGACTTCCAGCCTCCAGAATTATGAGAAACAAATGTTTGTTGTTTAAACCACCCAGTCTATGGTGTTAACAGCAGCCTAAACCAAAACACCTTCTCTGAATCTTGTCCCTACTTCCTGCCTCCTCCAGCCCTCCACCATTTCTCTCTTTGTAATACCATCAGGAGCTCAGGATTTTAGCTCTGTCATAACATAACCACCTAGTCTGTGGGAAGACTCTGAAGCCTCTGAGCTCATGAAGTGTTATAGCTGAAAGAAATTTTAGATTATCTTGTTCGAATCCCCTCATTGCACAGTAAATCAAGGGCCAGAGAGACTGATACACTTGCCTTCAAGTACCCTACTAAGTAGAAATGCCTGTCATAAGTTAGAAAACCACCTTAACCATAAATATTTCATTTAACACATTAAGAAAGCTTCTAGCTAACAAGAAAAATCTTTAATAATGGGATTTCAGCTTTCAGCTAGCCCAAAGGGGGAACATTTGCAGATCAAAGAGGCTGTCTTTCAGCTGTGAAATCAGAATTTTGCTGCAGCCCCTCGGAAGTCATTCTTGTCCCCACCCTCCCAAAGGGCACATGTGAAGATCTGTTCCCAGAGTCAGGAATCTATGACCTGGTTGGCCAAGGTAATTTTAAGTAGCAGGTAAAATGTAGTCACTCTCTACCCTTATCTTTGTTGCTCACGATGATCAATCAATTAACAACTCTTGCTTTGAGATTCAGGGTCTAGTTGTCTGCCTGCCAATAGCCAGTCAACATGTTCTCTGTTGAATTTTTATACTGTTTTGCAGTTTTACAATTTTATTTAATGGTGTTTATATTAGTCGCAAATAATGATAATTTTTGTTCCATGTTTACATTCATACTTATCTTTTCTGATTGACTACCTTATGCTAAAATTTTTAATTTACCTGAAATTTAAGAATTATATAAATTTTTGTTATACTATTAGTCTAGTTTTAATTTTCTTAAGAAAAACCCTACTTTGGTCATAATATATATTTGTTTTCATCTCTTTCATTTAACATCCTTTTGAATTAAACTTGCTGGTAAATTATCTCGGGTAATGGTGTCACCATTCATAAATGAAGTGGGGCTTTCGTTATCATTTTCTATTGGAGACTGGCAGCATCCTGGTTAGTAGCTTGTCTTCTACAAGCAAGTTACCCGGGGTCCAGCCTAGTCCAACATTCCTAACTGTGGGATCTTGAAGAAGTTGCTTCTCCATGTCTCAGTTTTCTCATCTGTTAAAAAGCATTTTGTGAGAGTTAAATGAGTTGCATTCCTAGAGCACTTGTGAAAGTTCTTGGTATCTGGAAAACTCTTTATAACTATCAGCTATTTTGATGTTTTGGTATAAATATGCTAACCTCACAAATTACACGTATAGTTGGGATCCTTCTTTTTTATGAGCTGGAAACGTTTAAGCAGAAGGATTATTTATTCCTTAAGGATTTGAAATAACTCTGTTATGAAATCATCTGGAACCTGTGCCTTTCGTGAGAGAGTACTTTCACAAGCTCACGTATTCTTCCTCTTCTTGAAGTAGCTTTGGAAATGGGTGTCTTACTAGAAAATTACATTTACTATTGGCCAAATGTTCAGATTTTTCAAATGTCTCAGTATGGGGTTGCTCTCAATCCTTTCACTGGTGAAGCTTCCAAGCTATTTCGTGGCATTTTCAAAGAGCCAATTTATGGTTTTATTTATCAAATTATCATTTATTTGTTTATTTTCCATTCAATGCTGATGATATCTATTTAATCATTTTTTTCCGAAGGTTTTTCTTTTTCTAACTTGTTAAATGAATGTTTGCCTTTTGGCACAATGCTAGCAAAATGCTTTAAAAGTGCAAAAGAATGGTGAAAAGATGTTTCTTCAATCTTTCTTCTTTAACATAGCGTGCTATGTTTATATTTTATTATGATTACATTTCCATTCACTAATTTATTTATTCAGCCACAAATATTTATTTAGAAAAGGACATTGTCCAAGGTCCTAGTGGGAGGGGTGGGGCAGTGAACAGTAAATAAGATGCTGTCATTGCCTTCTAGGAGAAATATGCAAAAAACCCCAAATAAAGAAAGGAAGCCCCCCAGTTATGAGTGAGACAGGTTTTACAGGTGCTCTTATGTTGAATTTGTATGGAAGTTGGAACATGTACATTTCCCGATTACCTGGAATTGCCCCCATTCATAAATGTGAGTCGTATGTCAGTTGAATGCTTATAACTTGGGGATCTATTGTACACAAAACAAAAAAAGAAAATATGATTTATATATTTAATGTATTTAAATATCCTTGGAGGAGAGGGAGGTGTTCTTATTTCTTGGGGTCTGGACTCAAAATTCTACTACATCAGTAGTTCTCAATGTGGGTCACGACCCCTCTGGAACAAGAAAAATACATCCTGTATATTCGAGATTTACATTACGATTCATAACAGAAGCAAAATCACAGTTATGAAGTAGCAACGAAATAATGGTTGGGGGTCACCACAACATGAGGAACTGTATTAAAGGGCCACGGCATTAGGAGGCATTAGGAAGGTTGAGAACCACTGTACTACATAATTGACCTTGGGTCAATTATTATCAGGTATCTTCAATAAAAACATTATTTGCTGTGTGCCTGTATTACTCTTATTTGTGGAGGGTTATACAAGTATTTTTAATCAACTAACTAGTGGTGCATCTTACAATATATAGCCACTATTCCTTGGCCTGTGCTTTCTGGGGTAGGATGGCAGGAAAAAGTTATAGAATAGATCCTTTCTTCTTCCAAATAAATGAGTAAATAAATATGTTTAAAATAGAAACAACTACAGACAGTACGAAAGTATAATTTAATATGGCATCAGGAACCGAACAAATAGATGTGTAATTAAACCAGGGAAAGGGAGATAAAAAATGACAGACATTGTGAAGATTCCCCTTCTTCCACCCGGTAAGCAGTGTGAGGAAAGGAGATAAACTAAGTCGTAAGAAAAACCACTGATCTCCACTTTCTTCCCTCTGCTCTTCTGTTTCCACACACAGTCACCACAATTTGAAGAAAAATAACTGCAGAAATGTCTGGTCAGCTAGTGGAAGTCACACCAAACCCTTTGAGAGTATAAAATATAAGCCACTTTTCACCAATGCACCAGAAGCAGGCGAAGTCTGCCGGGGCTTACTACTGGGAGGTAATTAATGTGGGTAAAGAAGTCTGAGAAATTATGATAATCATGTAAATTAACTGATCTTCAAAATTGTTAAGAAATCTAGAATAAAGGATGCCAGAGGGAAAAGGGGACGTCATCTGAAGGAAGAGGCACTCAGAGAGTGGCATGGGAAATGCCTTTCTGCAAGCAAAAAACGAAATCCCGAGTAGGAGGAGACTGAGGGTGGAAGCTACATCCCAAGAGCAGTTCATGTAAAAACCAATAAGCACAAAATTATGGCCTAACTAGGAGGACTAAACGAAGGCATTGAACTTAAAATGGAATAGAACAAAAATGCCACATCTTTGTTAAGGTATAACATACATTCAGAAAAATGAATAAATTGTCCATGTATCTCAATTAGTTCTTACAAAGTGAGGACACTCATATAAGTAGCAATCTCGTCAAGAAAGAGAACGTTGTTAGCACTTGGGAGATCTCCTGGGCTCCCCCCGGTCATTATCTCTCTCTCCCAAGAGTAACCTTTATCCTAACTTTTAACTCCACAGATTAGTTTCAAGGTTTTTGAACTTTTTATAAATGGAGGAATCATATAACAGATTCTTTCTCTCCCTTTTGCTCAATGTTATGTGTGTGATTTCAGTTTGCTCATTCTTATTAGTGTATGGTATTCTATTGTGTGAGCGGACCACGTTTCCCCTCATTTCATAGTTGTGGTTATTTGAACAGGTTCCAGTTTAGAAATGCTATGAACATACCTTACGTGTCTTTTGGTGAACACATGATTACATTTCTGTTTGGAATTTATCTAGAAGTTGAATTGCTGGGTCATAAGAGCGTGCACATGATACATCACCGAACACATAGGTAGATACTGCCAATTTGTCAAGATAGTTGGTGGTTTACGCCAACAACTAACTGATTGTTCTGGATCCTTGCTAACTCGGGCTTTTCAATTTTAGCCATGTCTCTTGGTCATTTGGATATCCTCTTACTACGTTCCTATACAGTGGAATTTTAACAAAATTATTCAAGAGAGCACAGAGTCAAGGTCATCTACCTGTGATTGTCCACAACTGGACTTAGCTCTTGCCCTTCAGGCACAATCTGAGAAATGAAAATATTTGTACAAGCTCGGAGGAATCGAATATTGGTTTTCAGTATCATGAAAGAAAGGGTCCTCTGAAATTATTCACATCAAATAGAAGGTCTTGATAGAACAAATGAAAAATAATTAAGATAAAAAGAAATAGCATGAAAGCTAAATAAAAATACTAATATAAAAAATGATTAAAGAATTTCTTATTAGTAGATTCCCAAAAGCCTATCGGCCTTCCTTTATTTTATCTTATCTCTATCTCCGTCAGTCCAGGCTGGCAGTATTTCTGCTGGTGTTAACAGGCTCAAAAGCCTCTTGTTCTCTCCTGCAATTCATGGCGGTCCACACCATCAGACATGAGGGTCTTCCACTGGCTTTTTTCATGAATAACCTGACCTCAATTTCTGGCTTCTGCTGAGAACGTTTATCTGATTATTGAGTTACATATGTAATCTTCCCAGCAAAAGATTGTTCAGAACCTTTGATCTTATTTCTAGAGCATGTTATCTGATAGGCTGAGAATTTTCCAACTCCTGATGTTAAGGTTGCTTTTTGCTTCACAGTTTCACCTGAATGTATCTTTTTCCCTATTACATTTTACTATAAGCAGGTAGCAATCATGCTGAACCTCCCACACTTTGCTTAGAAATGGTTGCAGCTAAATATCCAACTTCATCACTTATAAATTCTGTTTTTCACCCAACTGTACAGCACCATTCAGTCAAGATTTCTATCATTTCGTAACAAGAATTGTATTTTTCCACGTTTGCAATAACATGTCCCTCATTCTCTTCTGAGATCACAGCAGAAACATCTTTAGTGTTGTTATTTCTACCAAAATTCTGTTTGTAATGACATCCTGAGGTGTCATAGAAGCTTCCCCTACCTTGGTTCTCATCTCACACTTACTGGGGTTGGCTTTAACACCCTTGTTTCTACTATCCATCTTTTCAAGGCAATCTAGACCTTTCTTTTTAATGTCAGTTTAATTTGAGGATACAAAGAATTAGGTTATGATTTTTGCATTTGTTAGGTAGAGTCCCTCTTCTAATTGTGTCCTGCCCCCAAGAGGTGTGCCCCACCCACTAAGTGGGAACACATCAACCTCCTCCTTCTTCCTTCCTCTCCTCCCTCCAACCTTCCCGCTCCCCCTTCTTGAGTTGAGTTTTTCTCTTATGTGAGCATGTATTAGATCACCTACTGGCTTCATATTAGAACTGAGTACATTGGATACTTGTTTCTCCATTCTTGTGATACTTTACTAAGAAGAATGTGTTTCAACTCCATCCAGGCTAATACAAAAGATGTAAAGTCTCCATCTGTTTCAATGTCTGAATGGTATTGCATGTTATACATATACCTCAGCTTGTCAATCCATTACTGCTGGTGGGACTGCAAACTAATACAACCTCTTTAAAAGAAGTATGAAGAATCCTCAAAGAACTCAAATTAGACCCCCCATTTGATCCTGCAATCTAGACTTTTTTTCCTCCTATGAAGTACCTCAAATTCTTCCAGCCTCCATCCATTTCCCCAATTGCAAATCCACTTCCACATGTTTCCTGTATTTCTTACAGGAGTATCCCACTTTCCAGTATCAAAATATGTATTAGTTTCCTAGGACTGCCATCGCAAATTACTACAATGAAGTAGCTTTAAAATATAAGAATCTACTTTATCACTGTTCGGAAGTCCAAAATCAAGTGTCAGCAGGGTTGGTTTTCTCCAGAGTCTCCGAGGCAGAAAGTCTCCCGTGTTCCTTTTTGGGGGCTTCTGGTACGTATCAGAACTCCTTGACTTTCCTTGGCTGGATGCATCTTCACATGGCTTTGCTGTCTGTGTCTCTCTGTGTGTCTTTTTCTGTTTCTTATAAGGGCGCGCTCATGGTACATGGGCTCCTTGCTAATCCAGCCTGATCTGACCTCAATTCTTAGCTGATTTACCGATGTAAAGATTCTACTTCCAAATAAAGTCATATTCCAAGGTTCCAAAAATAAGTTTTGAGGAAACAGTATTCGACCCACTGTACAAACCATGACCACAGAAGAAAGAACAGAACTTCAGTGAAAAAGAAATAAAAATAAAACAATTAAGTAGTAGAAAGAGATTAAATGGAAGGTTTCAGGGCTACGGAAACAAACTGAGGGTGCGTAACACAGAATCAATAAACACATTTGAATCAGAAAGGATCGGATGGACGTGTTAAAAACTTGTAAAATGGAGGAAAGTTTTGGGATAACGACAGTGATTTGACATGGAAGAGCTTAAAAACAATTAGTGGGCATGTAAAATATATGGAGAGCAAGCAGAAATTCCATTTGAAAATTTTCAGTATTGGGAATGAAATAAATCAAACCCTGGAACAGGCAAAAGTATTGAAAGATACAATCATAAGTGTTTTTATAAGGAGAAGGAAAAATGGAAATTGTGGATCTGAAGACCCACCATATTCTAGGAAAAACTGGTACAGAATGTTTATCATGGAATTCTATTCTGAAGAATTTACTGAACTCCCAGGAGGAAGAATTCTGTGAAGATTTAGGTTTGAAAAGATGACATGTGACAGACTTTCGGGTCACACAGTGACAGAATGCTTATGGAGCTCCGATAAAATGGGTTAATAAAAATATTTACTCAAGCCTTGTCATACTAGCACAAAGGCAAAGGCTATCTTTAAACAAATACAAAAACTTCAGAAACGAACTCCACCACAACCCATTTCTCTCACCGATTACAATGCAAAACTCTGAACAACAATGAAAAAATGTTCTGAATTCTTCCAGGACTCTGACGAGAAGCAAAAGCAGACAGATTGCAAAAGAGAGCAAAAACTAAATAAAGCGTTTCACATAAGGTGAGTTTCCCATTTATTTATTCATTGATTTTTATTAAATTATTTGTTAATTTAATTTTTCGTTGTGGCTCTGCTCTGAAAGCAGGTGCTGCAGAAACCAAGACGGGGGACTTAAAAAGCCCAAGAACACGTGTTAGGGGGAAATGCTGGAAAGCAGAAAGCTGGAGGGGAGGATTTCTGATTCTGTGTGTACATCAACACGGATCTCAGCCCGACTCCTGGTCCTTGCATAAATAGATCCTACCTAAACCAGCACACGGCAGGCACTTCAGACCTGACGGCCAGAACTGAGCTTTGAACAACACACACAAGTTTCTTCCTTTCACAGGAATAACATCCCCTAGAATAATGCCTACTGAGGAAAGACCCAAACAAAAGTTTAAAGAACTGAACCGGAAAGACTGAACAAGTCAAAACACGTTCCCCCGTGCGTACCCATGAACCAAACATACACAGCGAGAGCTAAAACAGATTACAAAAGGCTCAGAACTTGGAACTGAGCCTTGAATGACCACTCACAGAAATGAGACGGATCTTATTGTCCGAATCAGACTGATTTCTACAGAAACTGTGGTTTGCATGACATAACTTTCACAGTGTTAAGAATACAGTAGAAAATTATTCCACAGGTAAAGAATCAAGAATATGGGTTTCATTCTCAAGCAAGATGACAACAAACAACTATCATCTTTGAGATGCACCTAGGCATCGGAGCTGCCAGAGACTGTGATGAAGCTGTTATAACCATGCAACGTGACATAAAAAAGAAAACCCCTGAAAAGAATGAAACAAGAGCAATCCCATGAGAAAGTAGAGGCCTGTCCTTTAAAAAAAAATACCTAATGATACTTCTCAGCAGAGTTCACAGAAAAAAAAAAAAATAAAAATAAAAAGAACCAAATGGAAATGCTCAAAATGCTAAGTACTATTATGTGTCGCTTAACCACGAGGGTAAGTTATGAGAAATGTGCCATCAGGTGATTTCACTGTGGTGCAAACATCACAGATACACTTCACGCCAATCTAGGTTGCACAGCCTACTACACACCTGGGCTATTGTTTCTAAGCTACAAACCTGTACAACACGTTACTGTAGTGAATACTGTCAGCAGACGTAACATAAGGGTAAGTATATGTATATCTAAACATAGAAAAGGTACAGTAGAAATAGGCTATGAAAAGTAAAATACGGTGCACCTGTATAAGACACTTAGCTTGAATGGAGTTTGCAGAACTGGAAATTTCTCTGGGTGAGTGAGTGAGGAGTGAATGTAAAGGGCTAGGGCGTTACCATAGCCTACTGTAGACTTTATAAACACTGCACACTTAGACTACACTAAATTTATGAAAAATATTTTTATTTCTTCAATAATAAATTAGCCGTAGCTCACTATAACTGGTTTTTTGTTTGTTTGTTTGTTTTTTTTTTTGCAGTTTTTGGCCAAGGCTGGGTTTGAACCTGCCACCTCTGGTATATGGGGCTGGTGCCCTACTCCTTCGAGCCGCAGGCGCCACCCAGCTTACTATAACTTTCTTACTTTGTAAACTTTTAAAAAACTTTTGATTCTTTTGCAATAACATATAGCTTAAAACACAAACACACTACAATGCTGTTGAAAATACTTTCTTTCTTTACATACTTATTCTCCAAGCTTTTTTTTTTCTATTTTAAAATAGAAAATATTTTGGGTCTTTCCTAAGAAGGTGTTATTCTAGGGAATATTATTCCTGTTAAAGCAAGAAGCTTGTCCCTTTTGTTCAAAGCTCGGTTCTGTTCTGAAGCGTCTACTATATGCTGGTTTAGGTATGATTTGTGCATGGAAGGATCAGGAGTTAGGCTGAGACCTGGGCAGGTTCACATACAGAATTAGAAATCCTCTTCTCTAGGATTTGAACATTTCCAGGATTTTGACATTTTTCTTAAAAATTAAGACAAAAGCACACACATTAGCTTAGGCCCTCAGGGTCAAGATAATCAGGATATTAAAAGAAAATAGGAATTTTTTTGCTCCATCATAATCTCATGTGACGACCATGATAGATATTTTTTGTCATTGACTGATACGTCATTATGGAGATGTGACCACAATATTCTCCACTGAAAAAAATGTGCTGGGTAGATAGGCTTGCAAGCTGAAAGGAGCTGGCAGAAGAACAAGTCAGTAAACTTGAAGATAATTCAAGAGAAATTATCCAACCTGGTGATGAAGAGAAATAATGATTGAAAAAAACCCTCGGCTCTTAGGGACACTTGCTACAATATTAAAAAGTCTAAAACTCAGGGATAATTTCAGAGAATTAGAGCAAGAGTCAGAGGCATAAAAAAGTCGCTGAAGGAAAAATGACTGAAATTTTCCAAATTTGGTGAAAGACATTAATTTATAGATTCAAGAAGTTCAGCATACTCCAGTCAAAATAAACTCAAAGAATAGTATGGAAGAAAAGGGAAATTGGAAATACTTTGGAATGAATTACAATAATTCAATAATAATTATAACAAAAAATTATGAGATAAAGCTAAAACTGTGCTTAGAGGGAAGCTTACATCTTTAAATGCTCATAGTAGAAAAAAAGAAATATCTAAAATCAGTTTTTAACATTCCACCCTAAGAAGCAAGAAAAGAGAAAATTATATATAAAGTTAGCAGATGAAAGGAAATAATGAAAATAAGAATAGAAATCAACAAAAAAGAAAATGGACAAGAGAAAACCAACAAAGCCGGAGGTTGATGAATTGAACAGACAAACTAAATTGTCAAACACTTAGTGATCAAGGAAAAAGAAAAAACCCACCAAGATCAGGAAAGTAAAGAGACTCTCACACAGGGCCTACCATATTAAAAGAATAATTAATTTAAAAAGCCCAAGCCAAAACCACCTAAGAATTTACACTTTTATTTAAGTCTTTTTGGTAAAGAAAAAAAAAAAAACACCAAATTTGCAGAAAACAAAGAAGCACTACTCTTAAAAAAATCAGCCCAGATCATTTCATAGATAATGCCAACTCTGAGTGAATAGGGAAGGAAGAAAAACTTCCAACTCCACTTACTAGTAAAGCAGAAAAAGGGTACCACAACCTGCCACTCGCCCCCCCAAAATAATTACAGACCAAGTTCATTTATATACTAATACAAATATCTTTTCAAAATTTGTAAATGACATTAAGTAGGTCAATTAAGAAATAATACTTCTTGGTCAAATGAGGTTTATCACAAGGATTTTTTTTTTTTGAGACAGAGTCTCACTTGGTCACCCTCAGTAGAGTGCTGCAGTGTCTTAGCTCACAGCAACCTCAAACTCTTGGGCTCAAGCAATCCTCTTGCCTCAGCCTCCCAAGTAGCTGGGACTACAGGTGCCTGCCACAACACCTGACTATTTTTTGTTTATTTGTTTAGCAGGCTTGGGCTGGATTTGAACCCACCAGCCCCAGAGCATGTGGCTGGCACTCTAACCACTGAGAATAGGCACCCAGTCACCAGGGGTGCAAAGATATTTATGCATTATAAAAGTGTCAGGATAAAGGCAGTTTTAACACTAATATTTACTATTACTCTGGAAGTAAAAGCCAATATAAATTAAACAGGACAAAGAAATAAGAGGCATAGATACTGGGGGAAAAAACAAAGAAATGAAAAATAGGAGGAAAATTATCATTTTATTTGTAGGCAAGACAATCAACTAAAAATTGAAAAAATCCCCTTAAAATCAATAAGATAACTCATTGATACACTCATTCACCTTGCCCCCCGGTGGAAGGGACTGTATTCATTCGTTTCCTGGCGAAGGAACCCATACACTTATATATACCCTGAGACTAAAGCCCTAAAGGAGGAGATGGGGAAAGACCATGAGAGAACCGGAGAGAGCTTCTCTCTCCCCACTTGAATTCTCTCCCTCTACCAGGAGCTTCAGTGTTTTCTGTATTCTTTTCTGTAAATAAATTCTGCCTTACCACTGGGGGTGGGGGGGGAAATAATGTAATGAAGAATAATAAAATACATGTATTTAAAAAAAAAAAAAAGAATGGGATCTCCAGGAGGCTATTTCGAGCCTTAACTCATCCCTTACTTTTGTGTGACTACTAAACAGAGAAAAGAAAGTTGTGATTGCATACAGACGCTGGCAAGTACTTTTTCCTCAGAAATATGTGAGCGTGAGTGTGAATATGTCTGTGTGTATGCATGTGTTTGTTTATATTCTTTTGGGTCCATCAGATACATGAGGACTAATTATTTTATATAGCTAATATTTAATCATTTCTTTTACATAATCTTTATAACGCAACAACTAACATAAACAAGGTACTTGATTCCATTGCCTGAAACTGACTTTTTCTCCTTTAAGGTGGGCAGAATATTTCCTACAACGTTTCCAATCATAACTTTTGGTGAAATGGATAAACAGTTGGCAGTGTGATAGTGGTACTGATACTTGGGGGTTGAAAAACTACACTGATAAATTTGATTCAAAATTAGTGTCAGGGGCTGCGCCTGTGGCTCAGCTAGTAGGGCGCCGGTCCCTTATACTGAAGGTGGCAGGTTCAAACCCGGCCTCGGCCGAACTGCAAAACAAAAAAATAGCCGGGCCTTGTGGCGGACGCCTGTGGTCCCAGCTACTCAGGAGGCTGAGGCAAGAGAATCGCCTAAGTCCAGGAGTTGGAGGTTGCTGTGAGCTGTGTAACGCCTCGGCACTCTACCGAGGGCGATAAAATGAGACTCTGTCTCTACAAAAAGAAAATAATAATAAATAAATAAATAAATAAATAAATAAATAAATAAATAAATAAATAAAAAAAAAACAAAATTAGTGTCAAAACATTCTGGGAAAAGTATTTTGGTTCATGTTAAACTTGACTGGAACTCTGAATAGCTTCAGAAAGGCAAAGCTTTGTGAAGATATCATAAAATGCCTCTTTCCATTTATTGCCAAAAGATTCTAAAGTACATTCTTCCTAAAGTAGTCCAGGTTTTGCTTCATCCTCACTTGTCATGGTTTTCCAATAATATGGTAGCTTGATGTTGTCATTTTAAGTGGAAATCCACTATAACCAAACCTTAAGTTGCTATTCTACAAATATCTTCCTCAAATTGAATACAACTCCTGGAGTCCTAAACACATCTTACTTGGCCCAAAGCCAGTGCATTTCTAGAAATCATTTTCTCTTATGGGGTTAGGAGGTGGAAGGGTAGGTAAAGTTAAAAACTGTTACTTTCGTCCATCCTTTCATTCTTTCTCTCTTTCCCTTTCCTCCCTGTTCCCCTTGACCCACCTCCTTTCTCCCCTCCCTTCCTTCCTTCCTTCTTCCCTTCCTTCTTCCTTTTCTTTCTTTAATAGGAACATCCCTAGAGGAAAAATACACAAACCAAAATAATTCTTAACACGAACAAACAATAACACCTATCTAGGAATTTGTTGGTAAAGGCTGGAGTTGCCCTACAGGGCAAGGGTGAATAGTGGCTTTTATTTGCTGTCAAAACGGTTATTGCTGGAGAGAAAGAGGTCTCTTAAGAACGTGGTTAGGGAGGGAGCAGTACCACTGTTGGTATTTGCTGGAGACTGATCAAAAAGATTTGGGGCCTTGCCTTGAGAGGAGAAATGAGGATCCCCTGGGGCAAATACTGGAGCCATTGGAGGAATGGAGAAAACATTACTGAAAAGCAGGTTTGCCATCCTGTTTTCTGCCACACATAGTAATACCGAGCTGCAGGACCTTGCAGAAGGCACTGAACCAGAATTCAGTGAATTGTTGGGTAGCAGAAATACCTGCAATGATGGTGACCACCAATGTTAAAGATTATCCCCTTCTTCTTAAATTACTATAGCATCTGATGGAGGAGGAAGCTCCAATTATGACTGATAGTGAATAGCCTATCAGCTAGGACTGGGAGAGCCCTGATTTGATCGCAAGATCAGAAAGGAAAAAAGTTGTGATGGTCTTGCACGCAAGCAATTTGGAACAAGTTCATGCTTATAAGAAATACATTTGGCAGGGCATGTGACTTGGTGGCTCATGCTTGTAATCCTAGGAGGGAAGCTGAGAGGAGCAGATCGCTAGAGCTCAGGAGTTCGAGACCATCTTGAGCAAGAGCAGGACCCGTCTCTACCAAAAATATAAAAGTTAGCCAGGCATGGTAGCGGGCCCCTGTAGTCCTGTTTTATTGTGGAAGGTGAGGCAGGAGGATCACTTTAGTCCAAGAATTTGTGTTGCTATGAGCTATGATGATGCCAGGGCACTCTACCCAGGGCAACAGAATGAGAGTCTGTCTCAAGAAAAAAAAAATACATTTTTAAAAATAGAAAGATACATCAAACCTCTGGGAACTAGCATGAGGGCCAGAGTAACTTACATTTTACTTAAAATGTTTGTGTGCATGTGTGTGTGGCTGAGTGAAGGAGAATTAATGCTTTCCTTTCAAAAACTAAGAAATGTCACTGGGTTGAAAACAGGATCTGGAGATGTAGAGATGTCTCTAAGGTCATATGGACCAGCTGTAATCGTGATGTGCTGTATATTCCTGGGACAGCTTTGAGGCCTGGAAGTTTTAGATTCAGACATCATTTTGAACAAGTATTACTAGGAGTTGTGCAAAAGTATATGATTTCATCTACTTATCATCCAACTCCACAAAGAATCTTTGCAAGTATAAATATTTTGTACTATTATATTAACTGTAATTACATGACCAATTAAATACCACTTATTTATTCACTCAACTTTGATAAATATTTATTGGGAGCTTATTATGTGGCAGGCACATTTTTAGGCATTTGGCCTACATAGAACAATAAAAATAAATCAACCCTGTCCCTTTGCTCATTTTAATTGACCACTTTTTTGTGCCTCAGATTTGCTGGGTATAAGAAACATCACATTTTATGTTGGTATTGGACAGACATACCAATAATATGGTGCATCTTTATATTACACCATTTATCACATTGTAATAACATAATCAGGTCGTGAAATTTGGATTGAAAATACAATAAAACTTCCATAGTTGGCCACCTCCCTACATTGACCACCTTCCTCCAGTTGACCTAAGTTTCATAGACCAGACATGCACTTCATTTATATATCAGTACAGTAGGCCTACGTGTGTATGTTGATCACCTCTGTATGTTGACCAATTTATTACAGTCCCTCGGATGGTCACCTTACAGAGGTTCTACTATAGCTTTTATAATATAAAGGCAGAGAACCAGATACTTGAACTACAATGGCAGCTGAGTAGCAGCTTCTGTGCAGCCAGGCACAGTAAGAGTGGGGAGAGAAGACTCCAGACATCTCTGGCCAGTGGGTTGTGCCCAGAGGCTTCCCTTTGGTGACACAAGAAGTCAGCAAGAGACTTCTGGACCCCACAAGGAGGAGAGAAGCGGTGGAAAACTGGCAAGTGTCAGGTGTGTTTATTGGGTTGGAGGCTGCCCGCACCTGTAACCATAGCAACAGCGAGACTGCAAGTAGGAAAAGCCTTACCTGGGGGCTTTTTTGGTTTTTTTGGACTTGAGAACTCGATTGAACTGCCTTGGGAGATCTTGGGCGGGTGTGTGGATGACTTTTGGTGTTGTCTGGGGCCCTGGACTGAGCCGCTGAGCTGGAGGGGACCTAATATTCAGCTGTGGGCTTCCCTCACAGCTACTGTGGGGGACCTGCCCCTGCATTTTGCAGTGAGGATTGGCCAGGAGACCTTGGCCGAGTAATTTAGTGACTGAGTTGCCCAAAGGCAGGGACTGAGACGCTGGGAAGTGCGAAGATCCAAGTGTTTGGCAGATTAATAGCCTCAGCCCTCAGAGGCATGAGAGGGAGCCTGGATTTGGTGTACTGGATAAGTGGGCAGCCACAACAGGAGAGATCCCAGCAATAATTGCTTTCCTTGGAAAGCTTCTGCTTGGCCAAAGTTCATAGTTTGGAGTGTCTTTTAAGTGGGCTGAGGAGACATTTGGGCTCCCAAGCCTGCAGGGTCTGAGAGACCAGCAGAGGTCTTCAGTCTCCATCTTGAACAGCTGTATTAATTTTGCGATCAACATCTTATACCTCAGAAGATCACCTGTTGCCTGGACAATATTCAGCAGGATAGAGACTGGTTGATTGTTTGGTGTTGATTTTTTTTTTTTTTTCTTCTTAATTTCAACATTTTCCCTTGACTTTTAATTTTTTTTCCTTTTAGCTCTTTTTTCTCCCTTTTTCCCCACAATTCTAGTTTAAATACAATCTTCCATTTTTGCCTTCTTTAACAATTAGAATTTCATTTACGCCAGTGTTTCTGCCCCTATTATTTGTTTTTTTTCCCCCAATTTTATCCTGTAAGGGTTTTTACCAATTTGTTTTGGTTTGATTTATAGTATTTTTGTCTTTCCACTATACCTGGTGGAGGTGGGGTACTGTGTCTGATTTGGCTGGCAAAGAGCTGTTGACCTCAAGGGAACCACCCATCCCAGCACCTCCAGAGGTTGGGGGTTTTTAAGTTTGGGTCATAGTACCCTACTATATACCTATATTATTCCTGTTTCCTTCTTTTGATGCCTTTCTTCTTCTTCTTTTTTTTAAATTTTTATTAAATCATAATTGTGTACATTGGTGCAATCATGGGGCACAATGTGCTGACTTTATATACAATCTGAAATATTTTCATTGAACTATTTAACATAGCTTTCATGGCCTTTTAATCACTATATGAAAACATTTATATTCTA